>PITA01009114.1:0-79919 GCA_004023965.1 Spilogale gracilis | reverse complement strand
AAAAAAAAACAAAAAACAAAAAACAAAACATTTAAAAAAAAAAAAAAAAAAAGTTTAGGTGGCACCTGGGTGGCTCAGTTGGTTGGGTGACTGACTTCAGCTCAGGTCATGATCCCGGAGACCTGGGATCGAGCCCCACATCGGGCTCCCTGCTCGGCGGGAGGCCTGCTTCTCCCTCTCTCACTCCCCCTGCTTATGTTCCCTCTCTGGCTGTGTTTCTCTCTGTCAAATAAATAAAATCTTAAAAAAAAAAAAAAAAAGTTTATTTATTTATTTATTTGACAGAGAGAGAGAGAGATAGCCAGAGAGGGAACACAAGCAGGGGGAGTAGGAGAGAAAGAAGCAGGCTTCCTGCTGAGCCACACAGGCGCCCCTGAATTTTACCCTTTCTTAACATTCTTGCTGAAAATCAGTGTGGTTTATAACCACTCTGTTTAGCGTTCTATCACCAGTATCTAGAATAGTGGCTAGTACATAAGAAACAAATAGTTTCTAATTATTTTGATGGAAACCCATACTTATCCTGCCTTTAAGACCTGAAGTCAAAAATAGTTTCTAACCGTACAATATATGAGTAATCCAGAGTAAATGTTAACTATAAAGACAAATTATCTATTCAGATACAGAACACATCTAAGATTTGGGATTACTACTGATAAGCCTGAATTCAGAGGGACGGTAAAGACTTACTTGAGGCACGTTACCATTTTCTGAGTACAACTGAAAGAAGCTGACAAGAGAGTATGTAAGATTTTCCAGGCTCAAATAGAGCTTGACTCATCTGTATGGAAAAAGCCTGTAAAAGACAGAAGGGCCCATTGTCTGGGATAAGCAGCCCCTGCTGCAAGGCATGCAAGAAGGAGGAGACAGAGATCTAGGTTTCAAGGATCCTAATTCCATGTATCTGCTCTCATAGGATCAAATTATAGGCAAGTAAGAATGTGAGAAAACCATTGCTGTGTACCTTTAAACATACAGTAACAGTAAAATGTGGGCTCAATAAATGGACCATTAAATCTGCCCAATCAGAATAACTCTTCCTTTCTTGATGGAATAATTTTGGTGAAAATGAACAGCATGGGATGGGAAGGGAGTGCTTTCCTTCTGTTACAGATTCTAAACTTTCTTTACTTTTCCTATGATTTAAGCCTAACTTAAAATCTTACTAAACTTTATAGGATTTTTAAAAATTAAAATTAAATGAGCTGAGTGCTGAAGGTGAAAAAACTGATAGTATTTTTTTTTAATTTGACAGAGAGAGACACAGCGAAAGGGAACATAAGGAGAAGGAGTGAGAGAGAGAGAGAAGCAGGCTTCCCGCCGAGCAGGGAGTCGGACGTGGTACTGGATCCCAGGACCCCGGGACCACAAACTGAGCCAAAGGCACATGCTTAACAACTGAGCCACCCAGACGCCTCCCCCCATAATAATTTTAAGATAGATTTATTGCTGTGAAAATTACCAGAATTGTTTTTGTTCCAAATATGAGATTGCCATAGCATTTCAATTATGATTATTAGTGAACAGAAATTCACCACTAGTCTCCAGCCGATATATTACTGAAGACTTCACTTGAGGAAAGTTAAAATTATTTATTATATTGAAAATGCCACAAGAACCTAAACTGAACTTCATTATGTAGCAGACAGTTATCAACAAATGGGCAGAATATTGACATCTCTCCTAGCTTCAGCTCATCCCTCTCTACTTCCTCTCCTTTCTTTCCACAATCAAGTAAACGGGCACACAACAAATGGTAGGGATCAAAACCCTTATATTTGCAGGGGTTGGGAATATGGACTCTCACGATAATGGGTTTTAGATATATTTTTTTAAGAATTTATTTATTTATTTGACAGAGAGAAACACAGCCAGAGAGGGAACACAAGCAGGGGGAGTTAGAGAGGGCAAAGCAGGCTTCCCACAGAGCAGGGAGCCCAATGAGGGGCTCGATCCAGGGTCTCCTGGATCATGACCTGAGCTGAAGGCAGTTGCTTAACCAACTGAGCCACCCAGGCACCCCAGGTTTTAGATATTTTAAACTGGTTTTAAATACTATATCTGTACCTTACTAGCTGTGTGATCTATTTACTTATCTATAAAATAGGTAATAATAGTGTCTCTTAGGATTCTTGTGAGAGGGAATCTATTTGGTTTTAAAACAGCATTTAGCACAGAGTAAGCAAAGTATTATTTTTCACTTTTCCAAATATGTAAGACACGTAGTATTTGGATAGACAATCTCAAAATCTAATATTCACTGATGTGAATGGCTGATTAGTTAAATGGAGGGGGGAAAATGCTGTAGTAACTATTCCTTTAGTTTCTCATTTTATTTTTTTTTAACCGAAAACCAGAATCACCATTTCCTGCCATTATGTTACTGATAAACAGTTCAAAACCATAATGTTGTTTCTGAGAAGACACTGAATATTTGAAATGAAGGGACCTAAGAAATAGTAGAAAATAAATTTTTTAATTAGTCCCAAATGAAAGATGAAATTAATGGTGATATATGTAAAAGCTACAGAAAAGTCATACAAAAAGAACCTCAAGTACTTACAGAATAGTTGAAATTCAAATGACAGCAAATGACTAATTCTTAAATCAAGAACACTCACTAAAATTAAAAACATAAATGCTTTCTTTTTCTTGCTTTCTCGTAGGAGGTGAAAGAGTACTTGGTAGGTGTCAGACTATTTTAAAAAGCAGGTTATAGTGGTGATATTTCAGAAGCACAAAAATACTGAGGCAGATCTTATAAATGACTTGTTTAAAATAATTTTATACTTAATAAAAAGTAGAAATACAATAAAAGTGTCCAATGTAGTAACAGAAGAGAATTTTCTGTGAATTTTAATTAAAAACTTCCAAAATGATAGATTATATGGCCAAGTGCTCCAATTTGGTTACAGATTATACAAATAATGTTCTAATCTAAAGCAAAAATCACTACTTAACTTTTACCTACTAAGTGTGTGTGTAAATAAAATGATGTAATCTCATGAATGTTAGCATTGTGTCAATGAAACTAGATCCGTACATTACTTAAATCAGATAAGCCATAGCATCATCCGTGTTTGTTAAGCAATGCAGTCCTTAAAGTAGAAGGCATGGTTCTCTAGAAAAGAAGTTGATAATGACAAAACACAAACTGCAATATGGTAAAAAAAACAGACAGTACAGTTTTGTTTTATTTTGTTTTTTAATTAAACCTAGATGCTTATTTAATATGACCACCTCTTTTGAGCTGATGAAAGTAATCCATGTAGACTGTCCTGGTGCAGGCATGCTCCAGTGAAGTCTACAGGCAAATTTATAAGTACAAACAGATCAAGCCTATTTCCATTTTCATGCTTACCCTTATACATGTCCAGTACTTGTAGCATCTAGGAAAGCACTAGACTGACCATGGCATGAAGCAAGTCTGAATTCTGGCCCTGCTACTTAATAACTCTGTGTACTGTGTAAGTGGGCAAACGGCTAAACTTCATGAACTTCAGTTTTCCCCTCTGCGAAATGAAGATAATTGTTGCTCTATCAACTGTGGAGAGTTAGGATAATGCAATGAGAGAATGGATATAAAAATGCTTTGGAAGTATTACTATAAAAATGCTTTGAAAGTATTACTTAAAAAAAGGGGACACCTCGGTGGCTCAGTGGGTTAAAGCCTCTGCCTTCGGCTCAGGTCATGATCTCAGGGTCCTGGGATCGAAGCCCAGAGAGCCTGCTTCCTCCTCTCTCTCTGCCTGCCTCTCTGCCTGCTTGTGATCTCTCTCTCTCTGACAAGTAAATAAATAAAATCTTCAAAAAAATAAAAATAAATTATTTATCATTGTTATTTCAGGATGAGGAAAAACTTCCCTTCCTCTAATGTGAATTTCCAGGAATCTATATAAAAACTGCACATTTCAGCAACACTCGACAATGTTTAGGTGTTACAAAACACATCCAAACCAGCATATTTCTTCTTAAGCAGTTAAGTAATACATATTCATGTAATGAGTTTGGAAATACCAAATAAGACTGATATTGAGAGGAAATAAAGGTCACCTGACTTTCTATTTCTTAATTATTGATAGTTGATTTTTAAATTTCTTTTGGTCTTTTTCCTTTAAGTGATATTCAAAACCAATATGCTTTATTATTTAACATTCTTTTCTTCTCACTTAACATTTCTCAAAAAGGAAATTTTAGTTAGTTTGTATATTGTTTCCTACTTTAAGGATCTTAAAATAATTAACAGTGAAGGTTATGTGTGAGCTACTATATAGACAAATGAAATAAAGTTCACCATAGATAACCTAAATAAATACATTAGAAATTTGTGTTTTCAAGTATATCCCTGTTTTTGTGTATTTGAGTATTTCAACTGTTTCACAGATTTTCTAATACTTATATTTAATTAGACCATGTAAATTTTTATTTAGTATTTTTAAATGAGAAATGTGAAAGACTCCTCCTCCACTTGGAAGCTGACATAAAAGCCCTACAAATCTTTCTTCTCCTCAAGTCAGGTGATAGATATAAAAGCACTATAGAAATACAGATTAGGACGCCTGGGTGGCTAAGTCATTAAGCATCTGCCTTTGGCTAGGGTCATGATCCTGGAGTCCCTGGGTGAGTCCCTGCTCTGTGGGAAGCCTGCTTCTTCCTCTCTCACTTGCCCTGCTTGTGTTCCCTCTCTAGCTCTGTTTCTCTCGGTCAAATAAATAAAATCTTGAAAGAAAGAAAGAAGAAAGAAAGAAAGAGAGAGAGAGAGAGAGAGAGAGAGAGAAAGAAAGAAAGAAAGAAAGAAAGAAAGAAAGAAAGAAAGAAAGAAAGAAAGAAATACAGATTAGAGGGTACCTGGGTGGCTCAGTTGGTTAAGTGTCTGCCTGCAGTTCATGTCATGATCCCAGGGGGCTGGGATCAGTCCCATGTCAGGCTCTCTGTTCAGCAGGAACCTGCTTCTCTCCCCCTCCCCCAGCTCAAGCTCTCTCTCTGTCACTCACTCTCTCTCTCTCTCTCAAATAGATAAAATCTTTTTTTTTTTTTTTTCAAATAGATAAAATCTTGAAAAAGAAAAGGAAATACAGATTACACTTGAGTCTAAATAAAAATTGGAATAAATACTATAGAACTGTTGCTTACTCATTATTCTGTTAATAACTGGTAACAGGTATATGGAGAATGATTAAACATTAATAGTCACCTGTCATTTATTAACATAACATTGATGAGATATAATGAATTTGCAAAATTGGAATATCAGGTATATTTTATTGTTGAAGGTTGCCTGCCAAGTGGCAAGTCATTTCATAGGCTATGCTCTAAAATATATCATTTTACCGATAACCAATAGACATCCCAGTATGGAATTAATAGGGCAGAAACTTTAGGCCAGGGATATTTTTGTCCTGGTAATGAGTTTGAAACAGCCACTATTAGAAACCAGAAAAATAACACCAATAACCTTCAAATTAATTTTGACCCTAAAGTTACAGAAATTTCAACAGAAGTTAGCATATTTAAACACTGAATTAAAATTCCTAAACTTGGGGCGCCTGGGTGGCTCAGTTGGTTAAGCGACTGCCTTCAGCTCAGGTCATGATCCTGGAGACCTGGGATCGAGCCCCACATCGGGCTGCCTGCTCGGCGGGAAGCCTGCTTCTCCCTCTCTCACTCCCCCTGCTTGTGTTCCCTCTCTGCCTGTGTTTCTCTCTCTCAAATAAATAAAATCTTTAAAAAAAAAAATTAAATAATAATAATAATAATAAAATTCCTAAACTCATGGGATACCTAGGTGACTCAGTTAGTTACACATCTGACTCTTAGTTTCAGCTCAGGTCATGATCTTGATTGGGGCATGGGATCAAGCCCTGCATCAGGCTCCATATTCAGTGGGGAGTCTGCTGAGGATACTCTCTCTCCTACTCCCTCTACCTCTAACCAACCACCCCCCCCATATGCATGCACTCTCACTCTAATAAAGAAATCTTTTTTAAAAATGTAAAAGTATGTGCTTTTTAAGCTCCAAAATTCACCATACTAAAACATGGTTGTGTATTAACAATGCAGTTTTTATAGGTGATTTATAGGTGTTTCTGCCCAGGTTTTCACACTAATTGAAGCTTGATGCTTTTATTTCAGTTTAAAGTATTATTATTGATCAAATTTAATCAGTAGCACCTAGGAATGAACAAGACCCTGAATATTAAAATGCTTATATGTTCTCTTTACGTTCTTTGAGCTTCATTAAAATAGATATTATAACTCAAAAAGAGTCCTTGGCATATGATACGCAATGGAACTACAAGTTAATTTTCTTCTTGGGGGGAGGCACCTGAGTAGCTCAGTTGTTAAGCATCTGCCTTTGGCTCAGGTCATGATCCCAGAGTCCTGGGATGGAGCCCAGCATCAGGCTCCTGCTTGGTAGGAAGCCTGCTTCTCCCTCTCCCTCTCCCTCTGCTTATACTCTCTCTTTTGCTGTCTCTCTGTCAAATAAATAAATAAAAGTAATAATTTCGTTTTGGACAACTTAATGATATAAAGAATGAGAAACTTCTTCAATTGTTATACATAAATATATATTTATATTCCATTTATATACCAATATGAATATATATATGTACATACACACACACACACACACGCACACACACACACACACCAAACACATATATATTTGGGTATAAGGCAGATAATTAGCAGCTCCTCAAAGACTTCTGTTAGTGGAAGTGAATGTTAACAATTAAATTAAAGTCTTTCTCTCCCAGGAACTTTCACACTGTATTACAAAAAAAAAAGTCAACTGTTGCTCTTAAGTAAAGAAGCCTCCCCATTTTATTTGTCACTTGCTTCTGACATCAACACCCTTATTCACAACAACCTTATTATCGTTTCTGATACCAGATTAGTGAGAAGAGTGATTAGACATGTGGTAAAATTCAGAAAAAAATAAGATGCAGAAGTAATAGCCAACTGACTTTTTCCAGGTCATCCAAACAACTACTTACAGAGTTAAAAATAGAAGCTGTCTCATTCCCGCAGCTACTGCCAACGGCAGCCCAGCAACTTTGCTTTGTGTTGGCTTCAACCTCTCCCACCTGTGCCATTACCTGCACCAAGACATCTTCCCGTGAGGCTCAATGTCATTTTGAGGCTTAGTTTAACTAACATGGGAGAAGCAGGAAACAAGTTCATAAACGTTTGGGAAAACTTGTGGTAATGAGGTCTGGTTGTAAGTTGCCCATGAGAATAAAAAGGACAAAAAATGGAAACATTTTATCAACATTTATAATGTTTCAGATATTGCCGCTAAATTCTACATTCTCTTCTTTCTTCTTTATTCTTAACAACTCTGTGATTTTCCTGTTTTAAATACCAAGAAACCACTCACGGAGGTTAAGTAATTTACCCTAAATCACAGAGCTAGTAAACTGTAGATAGAGGTGGGATTGAAACTAGTTGGGATTCAAAGTTCAAATTCATTTCTTAAAATGTATGATTTAGACATAAGTGGTAGGCCAAACTCTCAAAACAAAGGGAAGGGGAAGATCTAGTGATCAGCATACTTTGAAGATGATATTTAGAGCTTTTTGATTCATTTTGAAACTGATTAAAAGCTGCCTGAGAGCTCTCAGTAAAATTTTATCAAATTGTACAAAAAACACTGATTTCATCTTCAAACATTTTGAGATCAACTCAGTTCCTTTGCTTTCATAACACTGTACTGCCATGTTATTTCATGTTCCTTTTTATTTATTAAGGGGAAATTCAAACATTTAAGTTTTTGGCCTGAACAACTTAGTGTTTTGTTTTGTTTTTTTGTTTTTTTTAAATGATAACCAAGATGCCAACTACTTCCACCACTTATTCAATTAGCTGTTGAGCATTAGATCATTTTAGTGACAGATTTAATTTTTGTGGTGAAATAGTGACTTCGAAAAGCCCCAGTGAGGATGTTACATTATCTCAAACCTGCATACAAATGGAAAATACTTTCAATCAAATGCAATCTTGCTTTCTCTATGACAGTGTTCTTTACAATAAATGAGATCAAAAAAGGCATGGAGAACAGAGAACCACTGACTAATAGTTGATTATTATTAAAATCTGTATCTTGCATGATGACCTTTCTAAAAGTCCAAATCCAGTGTAGTTGAAGAAAGAAGGGTAATGTCACATTCTTCTGTCCTGGGTAAATGGACTGTGCTTGGCTGAGTGTCTTAACTGCTTACTAGATATATGGCAAGCTTTAATATGCATCACTTCTATTTCCCATTTACCAAAGCCTCAGAGGGAAGAAAGTATGGTTTAGCAAGAAACATGAGAGGGTAATTCCATCTATAACTCATCCCCACCACACCTACAAAAATAATCATAATGAACATGTGTAGAATGCCAATTACTTTATGTTGGGGGACAGCTTTCAAAACTAAATGGTATTGATTTATCTTGTTGTTCAACAAATATTTTATAAATGCCTATAAAGTCAAATATGAAACTCATCATTTGACTTGCAGAAATTTTTATGCTCTTGATACCTTAGTTTTAAAATAATTGTGTACATTTACTGAGTGCTTACCATAGTATGTGATACTAATAAGCTCTCTAGAAACCTTAACACTTACAAAATATACCAAATACAGTATACTGTTAAATGCTTTGCTTTGCAATCCTAGGTTGTTCTCTAAGATGGAGATGATATTAAAAAATGGAATTTAGGGGTGCCTGGGTGGCTCCGTGGGTTAAAGCCTCTGCCTTCAGTCATGATCTCAGGATCCTGGGATAGAGGCCCACATCACGCTCTCTGCTCGGAGTGGGGGGGGGGGGGCCTGCTTCCTCCTCTCTCTCTGCCTGCCTCTCTGCCTACTTGTGATCTGTCAAATAAATAAATAAAATCCTAAAAAAAAAAATTGGAATCTAGATTTGTCTTCTACAGGAGCACCAGTCATGTATTGACTAACTTTTATCAATGGAGATTCTCAGGTTATTAAAAGACTCTAATCATTAGAAACTCCTAGTCCAAAGGATGTGTCACAATAGTTAAGAAAGTCAGCCCTGGGGGTGCCTGGGTGGCTCAGTCATTGAGCCTTTGGCTCAGGTCATGATCTGGAGTCCTGGGATCCAGCCCCGCACTGGTCTCCCTAATTGGTGGAAGCCGGCTTCTCCCCCTCTCATTCCCCCTGCTTGTGTTCCCTCTCTAGCTGTGTTTCTCTCTGTCAAATAAGTAAAATCTTAAAAAACAAAATAACAAAACAATGTTAGCTCTGTTGCATTTTGGCTTAATCCACTGTAGAAAAGCACAAATTAGTCGAAGTAAGTTTCCCCAAGAATAACTCACCTCCTTAAGATGAATTTGGATGAACAATGACTTCTCACAATTTTGGAGTGTAGTAGTTAAAAAAAAATATGAAGCCTTCTAAAAGTGCACTGTTCTCCAGTGAGCTTACCTTATAAATAAACCCCATATGTGTAATTATACTTTTCTAAAATTTTCACATATTACTGTATAGGACAAATTTTGAAATCTTTAAAACCTTTTTAATCTTTACAATATTTAAAATTTGACAGTCTTTGAGGTGCCTGGGTAGCTCAGTTGGTTAAGCGTCTGCCTTCAGCTCAGGTCATGATCACAGGGTTCCTGGATGAGCCCCGATTCCCGCTCACTGCTCAATGGGGAGTCTGCTTCTCTCTCTCTCTCTCTCTCTCTCTCTCTGCCTCTCCTGCTGCCTCTTCCCCTGGCTCATGCTCTCTCTCTCTCTTTCTGTCAAATAAATTAATAATTTCTTAAAAAAATTTTGTTTTTGAATGTCTTTGAATTTGTACCTAGACTTGGTGAGTCTGGCAGATTATTCTTACTGATTCCGTTGGGTATCCACCAATTCATATTCAACATTATTTTTGCAAGTTCTAGCAGGATTAAGTTTTGTGAATGGCTAGAGTATTAACACCTGGTTGTTTTTCACTACATTTCAATTATCAGAGAACTTGAGCGTGAAAATCATGGAGAGGAGTGTTAGAAATGTCATTAAAGGGATGCCTAGGTGGCTCAGTTATTTAGCATTTGCCTTCAGCTCAGGTCATGATCCCAGCGTCCTGGGATCACGCCCTCCATGGGGATTCCTGCTCAATGGGGAGCCTGCTTCTCCCTCTCCCACTCCTTTTGCTTGTGTTCCCACCTACTGTCTCTCTCTGTCAAATAAATAAATAAAATTTTAAAAAAAAAGGAAAAAGAAATGGCATTAAAGGTTACTGACTTCTCAGTTAATGCAGTCAGATTTTGCAGTATACAACAGAAAGAGCAAAGTAGGTTGTACTGCTGCTATGACTGCAATGACCAAAACACCCAATATTCCTACCCTCAGTCTCATCAACATGGCAGTGCATTGATTAAGATGTGGGTTTCTTGTTTATCCAGACAAAGGAGGGAATGCTTATTTGTTTCATGTCTACTTTTAAAAGAAGGTTTGATCAGACAGCAATAAAGACAAAAATAGAGAAATGCTTATTAATAGGTTCTCCATCCCAATCAACCAAAGAAAAGGTATCCTTAAAAATACTGTTGTGAAATATCTAGGCTGTTTCTATCTATGTTCTTGCAACCTTTCAGTTTTAAGTAGCTTTTTAAAAATATGTTATAAACATGTTGCTTCACCCTTGACATTGTAGCATGTTAATGTCTAATTCGGGTAAAATATGATGCAATCCCCAGCAAGCTCTTTGTTTCTCCCCTCTGGACAATGCAAATCATGGCAGTCTTCTGAGAAGCATAGTGAAAAGTTTTGCCAATTCTGTTTTACTTCGTATGTACCAATACTCTGTAGTTTAGCTTAAATACAACACTCCTATGAGGATAAATTAAAAGGGATACACTAAAGAGAAACTAAAGAAAATAAAATATTTACTATAATGCAGGTACATAATCTGAACTAAAAAACAAACCAAATTGTAGATTAGGCTGGACTCAAATGACCCATTGCTAGAGCCCAAAACACACACACACACACACACACACACACACACACACACACACCCCTAGAGATGTTTCTATTTTTCGGCACTGTTGTTTTAAGACTTGACTGACATCTGTGATGTACTCTGTAATATCTTTGAAATGATAAAATGTGCTGAGAGACTTGAAATCTGTCAAGACTGGTGGATGATATTTCTCCTTCATAAAATAGAAATGAAAAAAGAGTATTTCCTTGTTCAAATCATGATAAAAGGATTCCCTTATATTACCTGCATTCATATTAAAGAGAAATGACTACAGAAAACACATAAATACTATCTGTTGAAGAAGTTTATGATTTTATACTCAATGTACTTTTTCAAATTATAAACGTTCACACGTTGTCTCTGACCCAACAATATCATTCCAAGAATTTTTCCATCAAAAGTTAAACCACCAATCCTACAACAAAATAAAAACAAAAGTAAAAGCACTAACATATGAAGATGTATAACTTTGTGTCCATTACCACATACCTTGAAATAAAAAAATTTGGAACTTAATATTTATCAATGGGTTTTCATTTAACAAAATTATGGCACATTCTTCGTACATTTAGGCCTCTACTAAAGGTGACATGGTAGTCGTTTGTGCTAGATATCATTAATGTAACAGGCAACGTACTAAAAATGTTTCACAATTTAAAACACCATAGGTATATATATATATATATATATATATATATATACATATATATATGTATGTATATATACACACACATATACATATATGTATCATTCAGCTTTAAAACGTGATACAATTTTGACACATACTGCAGCATGGATAAACTTTGAAAACATTATTCTAAGTGACAGAAACCAGACATAAAAGGATAATATTATATATTATACCCTATAAGGTGGCTAGTATAGGCAAATCCATAGACACAGAAAGTAGAATAGCGTTTACCAGAGGCTGAAAGGAGGGGAGATGAGGGGAATTGTTTAATGGGTACAAAGTTTTTGTTTGGGATGATGAGAAAGTTCTGAAAATGGATAGTGGTGGCAGCTGCTCAACATTGTGAAGGTACTTAATATCTGTAAATTGCACATTTAAAAATGCTTAAAACAGTTAATTTTGTTATTTCTATTTTACCATAATAAAAAATAAAAATCCACTGTAAAATAAAGGATTAGCTAGCATCAGGCACATTATAAAGTTTCCATAAAATTGTCCTTATTTTGGGTTACCTGGGTGGCTCAGTTGATTAAGCATCTGTTTTCAGCTCAGGTCATGATCCCAAGGTCCTGGGATCAAACTCCTGTATTGGGTCCCTGAGTGGGGAGCCTGCTTCTCCCTCTCCCCTCTGGTGCTCCCCCCAACTTGTGCTCTATAAAATAAATATATTTTTTTTAATTGCCCTTGGGCGCCTGGGTGGCTCAGTGTGTTAAAGCCTCTGCCTTCAGCTCAGGTCATGATCCCAGGGTCCTAGGATCGAGGCCCGCATCGGGCTCTCCACTCAGCAGGGAGCCTGCTTCCTCCTCTCTCTCTGCCTGCCTCTCTGCCTACTTGTGATCTCTCTCTGTCAAATAAATAAGTAAAAATTTTTTTTTTAAAATTGCCCTTATTTTAGGAGCTTATACAGTTATTATAATATTTTGCGAAGTGTAGGGAAAACAAAAGCTTAAGTCGGCCTCTTGAGTTTTCTTTCCCTCCATCTCTGTCTTTTTCTAGATTAATGTTGTCACACTTCTTTTTAAATACTAGGATCAGCAAACCATGCTAGCTAGTACTGGTCTCTTCAGGTATCAGTTAATTTTTAATGCATTTTTATGCTGGCAATTGATGCCAGGGATGAACATAACTTGTCATTCTTCCCTTAACTTAGCAAAAGCAAATACATTACTGCAGACAGCATTACCAGAAAGAAATAGTAACTTTGAGGCAAACATACATCCATCCTAAGGAAACTGAGTATGTTTCAAAGGAACCTACATTGCTCAAATGCTGGCAATGTTCTTCTACATATTTGGCACTACAGTACTCTAAGTCTAGAACTGTTTCTTTTTTTGTAAAAAAAAAATGGTTTTGATTGGAAAACCCTAAATAAATCATTTGGAATGTGTAACATTCAGAACTCCTTCTGGGATTCCTTTTCCATGAATCAGGGTTCTTTGAATCACTTTTCTCACTGGCACTTGTTTCCGAGTCATCTTTGCTGCCTTTGTGCCAGTGATAATGAGGAGCTCTCATTTTGGGTTCTAAGGCAGGGAGAACAATAGAAGGAGAATGTCATTTCAAGCACCAAAACTGTCTGGGCTAAATAGAGGACACATACTGTCAAAGTGAGCCTAGAGTAGATGTTCTTGAACCATTTGCTAAGGAGTACTTTAGTGGGTCCTTAAACTCCTGCGATCGTTTGCAGAATGCTGTGTGTATTTGTGTGTGTTTGTGTATATACTTGGGGAGTGGATGCACAGCCTTCACTGAATTATCAAAGGGGTTATGAAGGCCCAAAAGTTTAACAAACACTGGAAAGATTAATTACAAAACAATTTTAAACAACTCTGATAGCTCTGACCTTGAGTTTTTATAATGCTTTTCCTTCACCCTTAACACTTCAAAGAGCAGCATGTTAACATGAAAAACATGTAAATAAAACATGTCTGCTAAATATTTAGGTGAATCTTTGAGTCTCAGTTACCTAAAGTGAAATTAGCATAGAGTAGAAGGCTGAAATTTGATACCACAGATGAAAGTACCTGGCAGAGTGCCTTGAAATCAGACAAGTACTTATCCTGCTTATTCTTTTTCAATTGAACGCAAGCATGTAGAAAGCAGATACAGTATCTTTCGTAAAGTTTTGTTTTGGGGGCACCTGGGTGGCTCAGTTGGTTAAGTGGCTGCCTTCAGGTTCAGGTTGTGATCCCAGGGTTCTATGATTTAGCCCTAAGAGAGACTCCCTGCTCTAGGGCAAGTCTGCTTCTCCTTTTCCCTCTGCTCTTCACCTGCGCTCATGCTCTCTCTCTCTCAAATAAATTTCAAAAATCTTTTTAAAAATATGAAGTTTTGTTTTGGGGACATCTAGGTGGCTCAGTCAGTTAAGTCTCTGCCTTCGACTCAGGTTCTGGTCCCAGGGTCCTTCGATAGGGTCCTGCATTGGGCTTCTAACTAAGTGGGGAGCCCACCTCTCCTACCCCTGCCTGCCACGCCCCCTGCTGTGCGTGCTCTTACACACTCTCGCACTCTCTCTCAAATAAATAAAATCTTAAAAAGAAGTTTTGTGGCGGCGCCTGGGTGGCTCAGTTGGTTGAGCGACTGCCTTTGGCTCAGGTCATGATCCTGGAGACCCAAGATCAAGCCCCACATCAAGCCCCAAATCGAGCTCCCTGCTCGGCGAGAAACCTGCTTCTCCCTCTCTCACTCCCCCTGCTTGTGTTCCCTCTCTGGCTGTGTTTCTCTGTCAAATAAATAAAATCTTAAAAAAAAAAAAAAAGGTGGCAAGATTTCATTAAAAAAAAAGTTTTGTTTTAAGCTTAGCATACTTTTAATATGTATAAGCTAATATACATTTAATGACATGTAAGCTCACAATAACTTTTATTGAATTATTTGAATGTGCTTCCATTATATAATTATGCAAATATTCTTTATTATTATTATTTTTTTATTTGACAGAGAGAAACACAGCTAGAGAGGGAACACAGCAGGGGGAGTGAGAGAGGGAGAAGCAGGCTTCCCGAGCGGGGAGCCCGATGTGGGGCTCGATCCCGGGTCTCCAAGATCATGACCCGAGCCGAAGGCAGCCGCCCAACCAACTGAGCCACCCAGGTGCCATCGCAAATATTCTTTTAAAACTAAACAGTACTTGCACACAGTCTTGGAGTTGAACTTGACTAATGGCAAAGAGTAGGTAGAGATATACCCCTGAAATGATAACCAATTTCTTAACTAAGGTTCCTGACTTATGATGGTTCAGTGTATATTTTTCAACTTCATGCTCGTGCAAGAGAGATACACATTCAGTAGAAACCACAATTCAATTTTTGACTTTCGATTTTTTCCCAGGCTAGCAATCTCTCATGATGTTGGGCAGTGGCAGCAAGCCACAGGTCCCAGTTAGCCGTGCGGTCATGAGGTAAACAGCAGATTCATTTAACAACCATTCTGTGCCTATGAAATGATTCTGTTTTTCACCTTCAGTATAGTATTCAGTAAATTATATGAGATATTCAACACTTATTATAAAATGGGCTGTTACATGATTTTGCCCATCTGCAGGCCAATGTAAGTATTCTGAGCTCATTAAGGGTAGGCTAGGCTAAGCTGTGGTATTTGGTGGGTTATGTGTATTAAATGCATTTGACTTATAGTATTTTCAACTTATTATGGGTCTACTGGGATGTAAGCCCACTGCAAGTCAAGGAAGAACTGTATGTAGCTAGGCACTATATTGTGAGTTGCGGGTAATAAAAGTTTGTCAGTCACAAACCACACTCTCCAAAGCACAGCTTAGGAAAACAAGGCATTGGTTCACACTAAGGAATAGACCAAGATAGAAAGTGTAATAAGAATTTAGACAGGTGGCGCCTGGGTGGCTCAGTTGGTTAAGCAACTGCCTTGGGCTCAGGTCATGATCCCGGAGACCCGGGATTGAGCCCCACATCAGGTGCCCTGTTTGGCGGGAAGCCTGCTTCTCCCTCTCTCACTCCCCCTGCTTGTGTTCCTTCTCTGGCTGTGTTTCTCTCTGTCAAATAAATTAAAAAAAAAAAAAAAAGAATTTAGACAGGGGAGAAAATTCATCTCATACGAGGACAGTGGATATGGGGAAAGCTTCATGGAAGAGGCAGTGTCTGATGTGAGCAAGGTTTCAACATATACAGGGTGAGTGAAAGAACAGATGACATACAGGCACAACATCATGGGGCACAAACTGGAAATAAAGACAAGTTGCTTTACGCTGATCATAGGGGGATTAGTGAGAAACTAGATAAAGAAATATTTCAGGGCCTGATGCATATTACTTATTAATGATACTTTTAAACATGAATATTTAATTTAAAAAGAACATGGATGAGAACTTAAAAATAAAGACAATGAAAGCTGTGAAGTATTACATAAATCTGGCAGTTAGAGCACTGACAACTTTCAAAATACCACTTTTTATATTTATGTTCAGTGGAGACACTGGGTGAATAGAAATTCACTTTTTTAGCTTTATTATTTCTACTTTTTTTTTTCTTTTCCATTTTTCAAAATCTCAAAATAGGTCTATTTCAGTTGTAGCTAATGCTAGTAAGACAGCGCCAGAAAATGCCTTTTGTTCTAAGAGGTCAACTTTGATGCCTACATTTGTACTAAATTACTGATAACACTGACCACCCACCATACTAAATGTTTTTTTTAATGTGATTAGAAAGCAGTAGATTGACTTCATTCTGTCTTGTTAAACCTAAAAACATGCCTGCAGTTCATTTAGCGTCTAATAGTGCACATTCCCTTTTTTTCATTCCTCCTCCATCTCTTGAACACCAGGCAATTAATTCTTCCTTTCCCTGGGATACATTTAAAGAAAAGGAAATAAAGTCATAAATCAATTTCAGTCATGAAGTCATAATGTCATACATATATTTCTTCTTAGAGCTCTGAATTTAGACACTTTTCTCACAAGTTTTTTTTTAAGTTTTTTTTTTTTTTTAATTTATGGGACAGAAAGAGACACAGTGAGAGAGGGAGAAGCAGGCTCCCTGCTGAGCAGGAGCTAGATGCAGGGCTTGATCCCAGGGCCCTGGGATCATGTCCTGAGCTGAAGGCAGATGCTTAAGGACTGAGCCACCCAGAAGCCCCTCCACAAGTGTTTTAAATTTTTTTTTTTTTTTGACAGAGAGAAACACAGCAAGAAAGGGAACACAAGCAAGGAGGGTGAGAGAGGGAGAAGCAGACTACCCGCTGAGCAGGCAGCCCGATGCGGGGCTTGATCCTGGGTCCTGATCCCGGGTCCCGGATCATGACCTGAGCCGAAGGCAATCGCTCAAGCAACTGAGCCACCCAGGTGTCCCTCCACAAGTGTTTGACATAACAAAGTCTAAATTTAGAAACCCTTTAAATTTATTTATCTTCCTCAGTTGCACTGAAATGAAAAATTAAATTTTCTAACTTATTTTCTCTCTTCCCAAAAAGGCTTCTCCAGTGCAGGTCCACAACTTAGTGAATTCATCTCCCCACAAAATCACTGACAGGTATGATGCCAGCTTAGGCAGTACTAGTCCCCTAATTCTGACCCATTTCTTTTCAAAGAATTCAGTTTCTTCAGAAACAAAGTAACAGACACTTTCAAATTCTAACTATTATTAGGAAATTCTCATGCACTAATAGTCAACATAAAGAAACCTCAAATTACAGAAATTTTTTACTGTACCTAAGATCAATTATACTAATCTGTACTTCATAATTTCTTTAAAATGTATTATTATATTAACATTTATTATCATTTATTATTCAGAATAATTATTTATATAGTTAAATATTTTAAGATTAGTAAAGAAAGGTGGTAGACTAAAGGGTTTTGTTGTTCTTGCTCTTTGTTCCTTTTTCTACTTGGTGTGCCCAATTCAAAACTATAGAATCCTGAAATTTTAAAATTTCAAACTCAAACCACACTCAACACAGAATAATAACAGCATGCCAAAAAAAAATTGGTGCTGAGGTTTTCATGATCCAAGGGAAGAGTTCCTGGAGTGGGCCGCTTGGAATGGGATTTACCCACCCCTCATATATTAAAGGTAGAGACAAAGAAACCAAACTCAAATCCGTCTAAAGTGTGTTTATAAAAAGAATTTATATTCAGAAAAGCAGTACTGGCATATAATAGAATTCACGTCATTTTTCAAAACTAGTGTCTTTGTCTAAAAGCAATATTTAAAAGGAAAGGTAAGCAGAGATAAATTTTTAGCTATAAACCTTGCCTCCCTTTTTCATTGAGCTCCTCTTTCAACTTGCTAAAATAAAATTACATGTTTATTCAGTCAGACTGTCTCATTTCAAATTTAAAGATAACAGATCTCCCATTAAATACAGTATTGGCAAACAGACACCGAGTCTGGCTATTGCAAATATTCTGTTGGTAAAGTGGCACATTTGCAATCCCCATCACAGCCATCTTACCCATCTCAAAGTATACTATTCAAATGTATATCCCTAGGTGGCAACAGGAATAAGGCATTTGAGCTTATCAGCAAGAGGTTTGTGAGGGGAGATCCCAGAAAGAGTGATCAGAACCCCTAAAGGGCAAGGGCAAGACTGACTTGAGGATGCTCAAATAACCGGAAACTTAGATTGGCCAGCTCCGGTGGCTTTCTGGATGCCCGTGGGGAAAGCCTCTCTGGAAACTCTTTTGAGGTTATTGGGGAATCCTAGGACAAACACACTTCTTGCTTTTTGGGGAGGACCTACCCCAAATCCCATCAAGGTAAGTGTCTCACAACCCAGTGGGACTAAAAAAAGCTTCAAGAAAAACTGGATAAACACATTCACATTTGTACTTCCATCTACGCCTATGCAGAGGGAGCAAAATATGAGTATGGTCCTCTTTCTGATACCCCAACAGATTCTGCTGTCCTCGAAATCCTCTTGTAGCCGCAGTGACTACGGTGAAGGAAGTTACCGGGAACCATGTTGGTAGTAGGCTAAAAGGATTTTTTTGCCACATATTTGGGGTAAGGACACAGGTAACACTATACAGAGTGAATACTAAAACTGGTGGAGGGCAATGCCCTTTGTAGGTCCTTGACAAAATCAGTCATGGAGAAGAGGTTGTGGATTGAAGCTGACAATCTGGCCTGTGAACGGACCCGGCATCCCAGGGAAATCAATAAAGTAATTGACGAGAAACGATGATAAACGAAGGGAGAAGGTGGAAACAAGTGCTGCCCAACCCAAGCTGAACTCCAGGAGGTAAAAGAAGTTTCTCCTCTAATCTGAGACTCTTTCTAAAGGTTCAGTATTGAAGCAGATGTTTGACATTGAAATGGGCACAGATCAATTTTGATAACTAGGAAAGGAGAGAACACCGGGAGGAAGGAAAGATTACTGATTACTTCCCCAAGCTGCCTCCAAGGACCTGCTGCTCCAAAATCACAAAATAACCAAGTGAAGGCTAAAGTAGAAAGATAAAAGTGCAACTCCAATTATTTCACATTTTGAATCTTCTTCAATTTCTAAGCCAGTCTAGCACTGAAACGGTCGACTATCTTAATTTAAGACTATAGAGGCTGACCACCTTCTTTGTTTGCCCAGTAACACCGCTCCTCCAATCTCAAGCACTGGGCTGATTAACATTTCAATTCCAGTTGTTGCTCCTTTTCCCAATGCGGTATGCAGCAAGGATATTTCCCTTCTCTGTGGATTGCAAACCCCATTATTACCCGAGCGGAAAGAACTAAGCGGCGCGGCGGAGGCTAATAATAGCCGGGCTGCTTACCTTCTCAGGATGGAGTCAGCGCGAGTCCCGGCGCCCGCTGCCCCGGGGCCGCAGTGCCGCCGAGCCCGGCCGAGTGCGTGGTCAGCTCCGCCGGCCCTAACCCTACCTGCCGGCTGCAGCAGCTGCTCCCGCCGCCGCGCTCCGGCTGCATGAAGTCATCCCCCGCCCCGGGCCGGATCACCACATTCCGTGCCAGTCGCGGGGGGAGAGAGACCTCTCCCGGCAGCGGGTAAGAGCTCCTGGAAACTGTGCCCGAAGACCGCCACCCCTCTGGGTTTGGGATTTCTTTTCTATTAATTCTTTTACGCAGGAAGCGTTGCGGGATTGTGGACCGAGAGAGAAGGGCCAGAGAAACTTTCTCTGCATAGAGCTTTTTCTCCAAGAGCTCCCCTGTCACGCCCGCTGCATGGACAGCGCCATTTGACTGTGTGGGTTTCCCACCCTCTTCATTTTTCTTATCAGCATTGTTCATTTCGCTGAATTCGAGACTGGAATTGTCTTTTTAAGATAAACATTCAAACACTCCGAAATGTTTTAAATCGGCGATCGATCTTTCTAAGCCCCTTGAGACACACCTCACGTTCCCCTCAACGCACACACATACAAACCATTCACCAGCACGAAAGCTGGGACCTCTCACCCTCTTGCCTACGTAATAGAACGGGAAACTCCCAAAGGAGTGGAGAAGTAGGACCGACCAAAGAAAGCACTCGAGGAAACCGAGAGGGCTGGCCCCAGGATTGTGTTGCTGTTTAGTAGTGCATTTAGTGGACAGATGTTGCTTCTAACACCTTCCCCCCACCCCTCAATTGGGCTGGCTGCTCTGGTGACAGTGATAACATTTGGAAGCCAAGAAGTAGAATCCACATTAACAGATGGCTGAGCCCCCTTACATCCGCCCTCGGCCAAGGATGTTTCAGAACTGGCCTTAGGAATAATGTAAGCGAATACACATATAAGCCCTTTCTTAACCTCTTTAAATCGGCACCTGTTATTAAATCCTCCCCCTCCCCCATTCTGTCTCCTTTCTCTCTCTCTCTCTCTCTCTCTCCCCCTCCCTTCCTTCCTTTCTCCTGCCTACCAGCTCAGCAGTTTGGGGATTTAAGGGAAGAAAGGGCCAAGGATTTACTCTGTGGTGGAGCCGGTGCCTCTTTCTCCCATTGTGAAGCCATTTCCAAGTAGCAAGAGGGTTCTTTGACAGTAGAGTTCAGTGTGAGGTTCCTCATTTAATTTGCTTTTGCAATTCCCCTCTCTAGGTCCAAACCAGCTTTATCTTGTGGATTTTACAGCAGCTTACACAGAGCATTGCCCAAGCCCAGGGAAGCACATTTGATCCATGAGGAGTTCCCATCTCTCTGTTTAGCAGTTCCAAAGATTGGGAGGTAGTGTAGCAACAGAATTCCAACAAAAATCACTAAGAATTCTTGGCCCTAGAATGAATGTTGTTTGGAAGCTGTAGCAATCTAATCCATGCCTCTGAGCCTCAATTTCATAAAATTAAGCCATTAATATCACCATAGACTGGGAGGTTCTTAGTTTGTATCAAAGGTATGTAGAATCTGGGTTGGGAGTATTACATCTTTAGTTTTACTAACCTATAACTGAAATTTAGCATCTAGCCTTTCCTTTAAATATAAATGCAAGCAATTAACCACAATAATATTAGGAGTACCTGTGACTTTGTCACCAAGAGAAGACACAGATAATTTCCCATTTCAGTTTCTGTAGATATCTCAAAATCACTACTCTGATGACAAATCATCATCACCTTTTTTTTTGTTTTATGTAATAGATTATATAAATTCTTAGAATGGTTTTAAATTTTTTTTTTAAGATTTTATTTGTTTGACAGAGAGAAACAAAGCCAGAGAGAGAACACAAGCAGCAGGAGTAAGAGTGGGAGAAGCAGGCTTCCTGCCCAGCAGCGAGCCTGATGGGGTACTTGATTCCAGGACTCCGGAATCATGACCTGAACCCAAGGCAGACAATTAACGACTGAGCTTCCGAGGTGCCCCGAACAGTTTTAAGATATACAGAAAAATTAAGGAGATTGTAAGGTCCAGTTTTGAAATCCAAGCCGCCATCCGTTTTACTCAGAAAAATTGCTCAAGTTTCACGGACAAATGGCCCCGGGAAAACAAAGGCGAGCCAGGTTGGGGGAGACGCCCAATCAGTTAAACCCAGGGAGGGTCCTGGGGAGGTATTTAAATGCAAACTAAGAATGGGCGGCCCATTACCAGAACTCAGAGTTGGATGGGAACTCCCAGGTGCCCCCACCTCTGGGGTCCAGGGCCCATGGAGGTGCAAATTAACTCAGGCAAGCCACGTGAGTGGCCCTAGTGAGCCTGTGATTTGGGGGGGATGCCTATAAAAGCTGGCCTGAGAAGTCAGGCGTGGTCCTTTACTCTGTGGAGAGAAGAGACCCTCAGGGGCCAGTAAGATTCTGATGATTGGCAGGAAATAAAGCTCTGCTTGAGCTTCACTTTTGTATCAGCCTCTTTCCTTTGACCATGGACCCTATTATTAGAGATAATATAGGGTTCCTATATATTCCACTTCCAGTTTCCTCTGTTATTAACATCTTATATTAGTATAGTACCTTTGTTACAGTTAATGAACCAGTAATGCTATGTTAATATTAACCAAAGTCTGTACAGTTTCTTAGGGTTTTACCTAAGGTCTTATTTCTTTTCCTGGCTCCCACTCAGGACACCACATTACCTATAGTTGTCATGAATGTGTAGGCTCCCATGAGCTGTGATAGTTTCTTAGATTTTTATTTTTGATGACCTGGATAGTTTTGAAGAGTCATGGTTAAGTATTTTGTAGCATGCCTCACTATTGTAATCTGTCTGATGCTTCTCTCACGATAAGACTGGGGTTATGGTTTCTTGGGAGGATGACTACAAGATACAGTGCTATTTTCATAATATCACATGAGGAGAATATACTATCAATATGATTTTCAACTGTTGATGTTGACCTTGATCACCGGACTGAGGTAGTATTTCAGATTTCTCCACTGTAAAGCTATTCCTCTGACCTTTCCATAGTGTACGTGTTGGAGTTGGAAGGAAGTCACTGTGTGAAGCTCATGCCTGAGGAGTGGAGAGTTATGCCCCACCTTCTTGAGCGCAGAGTATGTGCATAGACTATTTGGAATTCTGCACAGGAGATTTTTCTCCCCTAAATATTAATTTATGCAATTATTTATTTATAGCAGTATAGGCTCATGCATATTTACTTCATACTTTGAGTCATAATCCAATACCACTTTGCTTTATTGTTCAAGTTGTTCCAGCTTTAGCCATTCCAAGTTTCTTTCCTTGGCTCATACGCTCCTTTGACATACTTCCTTTGATGTGTGTGGGTGTGTGTTATTACTTTGTTACTTTCTGACATTATAAGGTGCTCTAGGCCCATCTTGTTGTTTTCCTAAATCGGTCCTAGAATCAGCCATTTCTCCAGGAAGTCCTGATTCCTTTTACCGGAGGATGATAATAGCAAGATCTGGGCTTTAAGTGTGGTTGTTGTTAAGGGGGCTACCATCTGTTTAGCCTCTCTGAGAAACCAAAGATATATATATTTCTCGGGGTGCCTGGGTGGCTCAGTTGTTAAGCATCTGCGTTTGACTCAGGTCATGATCCCAGAGTCTCCAGATTGAGCCCCACATGGGCTCCCTGCTCAGCAGGAAGCCTGCCTCTCCCTCTCTCACTTCTCCTGCTTGTGTTCCCTCTCTTGCTGTGTTTCTGTCAAATAAATACATAAAATCTTTAACAAGATGGGGCGCCTGGGTGGCTTAGTTGGTTGAGCCACTGCCTTCTGCTCAGGCCATGATCCCTGAGTCCCAGAATCGAGTCCCGCATCAGGTTCTCAGCTCCACAGGGAGTCTGCTTCTCCCTCCGACATTCTGCCTTCTCATGCTCACGCTCTCTCTCTCTCGCAAATAAATAAATAAAATCTTTAAAGAAAATCTTAAAAAGAAAGAAAGAAATATATATTTCTCATACATAGGTACATATCTATATGTAACTATCAGTCCTTATGCTGAGCTAAATATGAGTTCATACTAATGTCTTCAAGCCTAATCCACTAACATATAGATCATTTTAACTTCCTCTCCTTGCTTATCCATAAATTCCTTCAATAATAGTAAGAAATATGGCTCCAATCTTTCATCCATTTACTTAATTCTTCCATTCTAGTGCACATGAATAGCAATATAATAATTGTTAACCCATCAGCTCAATATCACTATTTTTTTCAATATCACTACTTTTAAGTATAGTAGTTAATAGAATCACTGTTACATCTTGTTATTTAGTGAATTTAATGCCTAGACATTTCTATTTCACAAATTTTGTTTCTTAAGTATTTTAATAACTGCACTTAAAAATTGGCAGTTACCTTTGAAATTATATATATTTTATGAATTTAAGCATTATTTTTTTCCTCTTTTCTTAAAGATGCATTTATTCATTTTAGAGGAATAGAGAGCAAGCAAGCAGGGGGAGGGGCCGAGGGAGAGGGAGAGAGTCCCAAGCAGACTCCCCACTGAGCACAGAGCCCTACTCTGGGGCTCCATCCCAGGACCCCGAGATCACCACCAGAATTGAAATCAAGAGTGGGAAGCTCAACCAACTGTGCCAGCCAGGCTCCCCAAAACTGTTATTTTAAGAAGAGTTAAAGAAACTGCTCTATAAGAGTCGACCACCCAAGAGGGCAGTCGGCTGGGAGCCTTAGAACGCCGCACCTATCAAGGAAGACTCTAAGAGACCAGTTCCATGCAAAAGCAAAGGGTTTATTCGAGCATGCTCGGACTCACAGCCTGACCCCAAACCAGTCAGCAGCTGAGAGCCCCGAGTTTTTCCGGGGATGACCTTATATATGATTACAGTATCTGCTACAACAAAGCCTGCACCTTGATAGCCAATTAGTTTAAGACATTACAGCCATGGTCTGCACGCAGGCAGCCAATTGTTTCCCCAACCACCTTTGCAGGGGAACATATGTCCTAATTTGGGTTAGCAAGGGGTACGTGATGCGTTGCATGCTTACAGTCTTATGGAATTTCTTTAGATCTCTGCAGGGCTTGAGGGGGCTGGGTAACTGCCTGCCTGTTGCTGGGCTTAGATAACAGGACGAGGGTCTGCTCTGACATTCTTGAGGGTGGGGGGCCATTACAGCATCCTTTCAGCTCCAGTTTATTAAAGGGAACCATGGTAAAAAGGTTAGGATCCCAACCATAGAAGATTTTTGGGGGACTGTTCTGAAATGACATGAATTGCCCAGTACAGGCATTAGATGGAGTTCATGGTTGGTAAGTGCTACCTTTGGCCACTTGCGCTGGCATCTTTTAGTGAATCTTCTTTTGCTAAATACCTTGGAAAAGAGAATATGCTAAGTCTTGTGGTTAATAATTTATAATTTAGGGGTCTGGGTGGCTCAGTCAGTTAAGTGTCTGACTTCAGCCCAGATCATGATCTCAGGGTCTTGGGCTCGAAGGGCATGTGGGGCTCCATCACTCTGCACAGAGTTAGCTTGTCCCTCTGCCCCTCCCCCCACCTGTGAGTGCACTTCTCTCTCCCTTTCTGTCAAATAAATAAATAAAATCTTTAAAAAACTAATTTATAATTTAGCTGCAGGATTTGCTAGGTATAAGGTGCTAGAGGTAAAAGTCTGTGTACTGTTAAGGAGAAGAAAGATGGGAAGGTGAAAACGGAAGACAGAAGACTCTGAAGTTCTGGGGTTTTGCAGTTGAACAGATCTGGTCTTGGATCTTTCATTCACAGTCTAACTTTGTCCCATTTTTGAAATCAGAAGAACAATGGCTATTACATAAGCTTGTCCTTAAGAGTGAAAATAGATGCTTGGTCTTTTCCTTCAATTTGTCTGAAGCAATGGAGATTAAACATGGTGACCTGGGACAGTCCTAGAGCATAGTCTGTTGTCCTTCTGGGGATGGTTTTTTTTCTGTGAAGCCAGACCCACTGGAGATATAGACAGTGTCTCATGATAATTTAGGCTCCTTCATCCATCAAAGTACTCTTGTCAGGTGCTTGTTATTAATGACGGAGAATCCGTGTTGATGGTGCTAGGGAAGACAAAAATTAAAGATGTAAAATGGCACAAATTAACTGTCCAGCTACTATACCATGGCGAGGCATAAGGGAACTAGAAAGAAAAGAAATAATAAATGAGAAATTTTTTTTATGAGAAATGTTTTATGTCAACACATAGAGTTTGAATCTTTCTTGAAACCTGATACACACCAATATGCCAGATAACTTCCTTAGTGGAGGCTAGAGTAAGGTGAAAGATCTGTTTTTTACTCTAAGACTTTTCACTGTATGGTCTTTCAAAAAAATAAAATAATCTTTTGCTCCTGATTCTGAGGTCTGCAATTCTAACTTTCTGATATTCTGGAGTTAGAGATCAAATAGCCTAATGATATCATGAGTCTCAGCTAGAGACCCCTTGAAACCTGGTGTGCCTGAAGCTGTCAGCAGTAGAAGCAGTCCTTTGGGTTAGGCAGTCCTTCCAGAAGAGGCTCATTTAAATGCAAATACACTGTCAGGGAGTGGTAACTGAGTATAGAGTATCTGATTAGCAGCCATTAACGATTTAGCAGAGATTAGCTTCTCAGATTTATTGTGGAGAGGTGTTGTCAGGGTGATCTGGCTCCCAGGTCTGTCACCCACCAACTTGACTTGCTGCCTCTCCTACTCTCATCACTCCATAGGAGTCTGCTCACAGCTAGGAATTCAGTTTACAAGGAAAGAATTGGGCACTTAGTACATGACAGTCAATATTGTTTTAAATGATTTTGATTTATAAGAAAGGGTAGGAGGAGAATTTTTATAATAATAGTATGGTGTGTGTGTGTGTGTGTGTGTGTTTGGTGGCTGCCTCACTTGGGTTCCACAGAAATCTGAAAATTTTATGCCAAATATCTCTCTCAATGAGGTCAGAAAATTTATCATATAAAACATGTACAGGGGCACCTGGGTGGCTCAGTGGGTTAAAGCCTCTGCCTTCGGCTCGGGTCATGATCCCAGAGTCCCGGGATAGAGCCCCACATCAGGCTCCCTGCTTGGCGGGAAGTCTGCTTCTCCCTCTCTTACTCCCCCCTGCTTGTGTTCCCTCTCTGGCTGTGTTTCTCTGTCAAATAAGTAAATAAAATCTTTTAAAAAAAATGTACAAATGCTGGGGTGCCTGGGTAGCTCAGTCAGTTGAGAGGCTGCCTTGGGCTCAGGTTGTGATCCTGGGGTCCTGGGATCAAGCGCTGCATTGGGCTCCCAACTCAGTGGAGGGCCTGCCTCTCCCCCTCCTTCTGCCTGCTGCTCTGCCTACTTGTGCTCCGCTCTCTCTGTCTCTCCCTCTCAAATAAATAAATAAAATCTTTAAAAAACAAAACAAAACGTACAAATGCAATTCAGGGGTAACAAAAGCTATAGCTATAGTAAAAGTTGTATTTAAATAAGTACAGTGTAAGATTTCCTACATTAATATGAAAGTACTGATACAAGAGTACAAGATAACAATTATTCATATGAAGATTAGGATTAGATAATAGCAACAGATATAACAGAAAGAAGAGAAGTGACTACAAACAGCAGAAACTGTTTCTTTAGACATTGCTACACATTCACCTTGTTTTTACTGGTACGGAGTTGGTATATAATACCAGACCAATATAATACAGGGAGTATACTGTAATTGGAACCCTATATTTAATTGTGAAAAGTTTATTAGCTTAAGTGAAATGCTTAGTAAACAGCCTATGATACATTCAACAGCGTGATGTAAGTAATTCTCAAACCTTTTTTTAAACCATCATCATGAAGTCATGAAGTAAAACAATCTACTTAGGTAGTGCTCTTATATCTTTTTTATTTTTTTTTATTTTTTTAAAAGGTTTTATTTGTTTATTTGACAGGGAGAGATCACAAGCGGGCAGAGAGGCAGGCAGAGAGAGAAGGAAGCAGGCTCCCTGCAGAGCGGAGAGCTGGCCTCTGGGCCTGGATCCCAGGACCCTGATCTGACCTGAGCCCAAGGCAGAGGCTTTAACCCACTGAGCCACGGAAGGCCCTAAATCTTTTTTTTTTAAGATTTTATTTTATTTATTTGACAGAGAGAAATACAGCTTGAGAGGGAACACAAGCAGGGGGAGTGAAAGAGGGATAAGCAGGCTTCCTGCGGAGCAGAGAGACCGATGTGGGGCTCGATCCCCCGTCTCTGGGATCATGACCTGAGCTGAAGGCAGTCGCCCAACCAACTGAACCACCCAGGGCCCCCCTAAATCTTTTTTAAAGTTCAGGTCTTTTACGGGCACCTGGGTGGCTCAGTCGTTAAGCGTCTGCCTTGGATTTAGGTCATGATCCCGGATTCCCAGGATCGAACCCCGCATCTGGCTCCCTGCTTGGCGGGAAGTCTGCTTCTCCCTCTTTCACTCCCCCTGCTTGTGTTCCCTCTCTGGCTGTGTTTCTCTGTCAAATAAATAAAATCTTAAAAAAATAAAGTTCAAGTCTTTTAAATAATCTGACCAAACGAATAACTCCCTTCTGAAGAAAGCACTCTATTATAATGAATGGACTATTAAATAGTATTTATAAAAATTATGTTTCTATAATGCTTCATTTTTTTTTCATGAAAAAAGAATATTCAATTCCTCAAATCCAATTTAGGCCAATAAAAAGGAAATTTAAATTTGATTTAAACAAAAGTCTCAGTGAACTGTGTTTGGTCAGCAGGAAGTTGACACTTATTCAGCAGATATTGACGGAGTGTCCCATATGTGCTGCTGTTCTAAGAACTGAAGTTACAGAAGTGAACACATGAGTGTCTTCCTTAAGGATCTTATGTTCCAGTGGAAAAGACCATAAGCAGATAAATACAGCTTTTTAGTTTTGGGAAGAGCCATGAAGCAGCAGTGTAATGATGCAACAGTGGGGGCAATTACATAGGGCTATCCATTGACATTTGAGCAGAGATGTGGAAGAAGTATAGGAAGAAGCCATTTGAATACAGTTGATCCTTGAATAACATGGGTTTGAGCTGCATGGGTTCACTTATAGGTATATGTTTCATAGTATAGTACTGTAAGTGGATTTTCTCATGATTTTCTTAAGTTTCTTAACATTTTCTCTAGCTTACTTTGTAAGAATAAAATATATAATACATATAACATACAAAATATGTGTTACCAACTGTTTATATTACCAATAAGGCTCCCAGTCAACAATAAGTTCTTAATAGTTACGTTTTAGGGGAGTCAAAAGTTACACATGGATTTTTGAATGCACAGGGTGTTGACATGCCTAACCTCCATGTTGTTCTAGGACTAACTGTACATTGAAAAAAAGGCTTGGCATGTGTAGGTAGGTGAGCTTCTACTTTATGTGTTCCAGGCTAGAAGGCTCCTTTGTTTGTAGTGAATTGGTCAATGGGGAGCATTGTTAGAAGATGAGGTTAGAAAGGTAGGTGAGTGAAAAATCATTTAGAACCTTTTGGACAGTGGTCAAGAGAGAGCTTTAAGGGATTAGAAGTTTGTTTGGGAACATGCTAAATTTGTGGTGCCTATCAGATCTTAGGGGAGATATAGACTATGGATAGTCTGAAATTCAGGGAGAGAAAGGTGCCTGGGTGACTCAGTCAGTTAAGCATCTGCCTCTGGCTAAGGTCATGATCTCAGGGACCTGGAATTGAGCCCCATGTCAGGCTCCCTGCTCAGTGGGGAGCCTGCTTTTCCCTCTGCTTCTCCCCCTTCTTGTTCTCTCTTCACTGTCAAATAAATAAATAAATAAACAAACAAACAAATAAAAACTTAAAAAAATATTCAGGGAGAGAGATGCCATGGCTGTAGTAGAAAATTTGTGAAATCATAGTATTTAAAATCTTAAGACAAGATGAAATTGCTTTGCCAGTAAGGGTAGGCAGAGAATACTCGATGTTGGAGGACTGAGTAATGGGACACTACAATATATAGAAGACCCAGTAAAGGGTAAAGAAGTTAGCAGACATAAAGATTGTCCCAGAACCCAAGTGAAAAGGTATTATAAGGAAGAGGGAGTGATTATTAGTCCTATCGCTGCTATTGATGTAGATTAGGATGAGAACTGATAATTTAGTACAGGATTTGGCAACATAGAGATAACTAATAACCCTGACAAGAATAGTTCTTGTATAATGGAGAAAACAAAAATCAGCAAATGTGAGAAAAGAAGTGGAAACATTAAGTAGAGCTATCTTGTTTTTTTTTTTTTTTTTTTTTTTTAGTAGAGCTATCTTTTTTGACTAGTTTGCTGTGAAGCAGAGCTGGGGTGCCTGTGTGACTCAGTTGGTTAAGTGACTGCCTTTGGCTCAGGTCATGATCCTGTCCCAGGATCAAGTCCCGTATCGGGCTCCCCGCTTTGCGGGTAGCCTGTTTCTCCCTCTCTCACTCCCCCTGCTTGTGTTCCCTCTCTAGCTGTGTTTTTCTCTGTTAAATAAATAAAATCTTTAAAAAAAGAGAGAGAGAGAAGCAGAGCCATGGGGCCGTAATTACGGTGGGTATATGGGAGCAAAGACACTATTTTTTTTTCCTTTATAATGGGAGGTATTTCATACCTGCGTATGCTGATGGGAACTTCTAGTAATTTGATAATATGGGAGAGAGGAGACGCAGTAGAAAAGAAATCCTTAATTAGGTAAGGGAAGAGGAATCCAGTGTAGAGTGGAGGGTTTGGCCTGAGATAATGAGATAAATGCTTCTTCGCCAAAGGAGGGAAGGCAGAGTGTGCATTTCTGATAGCTGGAAATGTTGCAGAAAATAATCAGACCTGAGAGAAACCAAGTGACACTTGGAGAAGAAGAATCAGTGGACCCAGATGAGCTTGTGCTCGAAGTTCTGTGCCCAGGCAATGGGGTTATAGGGCTTTTTTAGGGGACTGCTGGCAGTCAGGTTCCAAGGGTATGCTGACTGCTGGTAGGTGGGTTTAAACTGGGGGTGTGGGGGCTGCTTTAGGCTAGAACAGTAGTGCAGGGAGCCTGTGGCAGGAATCCTGTTTACAGAAGCAGAAGCAGCTGGTTATCTCTTGCCCCCAGTAGGGTTTCTGGTTATCTCTAGTTTATCCTTAGTAAAATTCCATCTTCTGGGGTCTCCTGGCCTGGGCTCTGGATAATTTTCCTCTTCACAGGTAGGTTGGTAGATTTGATGTTTGGACCTTATGGAGATTCTATTCCAATTCCATCTAAATTCTTTTTTTTTTTTCAAGATTTTATTTATCTGACAGAGAGAAACACAGCCAGAGAGGGAACAGAAGCAGGGGGAGTGAGAGAGGGAGAAGCAGGCTGCCTGCCCAACAGGAAGCCTGATGTGGGACTCAATCCCCGGTCTCCAGGATCATGACCTGAGCCGAAGGCAGTTGCTTAACCAACTGAGCCACCCAGGAGCCCCATCAATTCCATCTAAATTCTTAGCGAAATAAAAAGCATCTGGAATTTAGAAAGAGGAATAAGTGTTGGAGAAAGAAGTTGTGGTACTGTCACCTAGAAAAGAGGGAAAGAAAATTGATTAATCAGTTTTCCATTAAGTACTAAGAGTACACATAGGGTTAATGATTGTGAATTAAATAAGACCGATTAGCCATTTTCATTTTTCTCCAACCGTATTTAGCTGCTTGGCATAGGTGCTGAACTGGCATAAGTTTCTATTTTGCAACGGTTGACATTTTGGACAGCCAATACAACGGAGAGTGAGGGCCAAGGGACTTGGAGGCTACAGGAAGGAGTGATTCTATTGATGGGCGTGGACTCTAACTGGGTAAGCCGGGAACTGAGGAGTTAGACCTTGCGAACCACACTTGGTTTTAACTGTATATAGGATCACAAGAGTGGAAAATTCTGACTGACAGTGGTTGGTATGCTAAGAGCAAATGCAGTTAGACGCCCATGGTTCACTGTATCACACAGGAATACAGCAGTGTGTGCTTCAGCTTCCTTCCTGACTGATTTCTAGACCCTTAAGGCAATGACATCATCCAAAGTGAAGTATGCACTTTTGATAAGTCCTCCAGAAATGTATTTTACAAAACTGGTTAAATTTTAAAATTGTATATAGAAATAAGTGTAAAAGAGTTTGCAGTGTTCTAAAGTGCTTTCCGAGTTACTCCAGGTTCCGACTTTCAGATTTACTTCCTCTAGCGTTAGAAATAAGAATAAAAGTAGAAATTAAACAAACGTTTTATCTTCAAAGAGACATGTAGCCTTGGTGTTTTGTTTTGTTTTGTTTTGTTTTCCTAATTGGGCCAAAACTCATTACTGACTTCACTTCCATTTATTTTTCCACCAATGTAAGTGATTTATTAGGGCCAAGTTTCCCCTCCCAGTGTATATGAGGCATGTTTGCCCCCTCGTGGACGATTCTGTAACTGTCACCAGGAATTTTTCTTTTTTTTCGCCGGTTGGGGGGGGGGACTAAAAGTGCAAATATTGTAATCTATGGGAATTATTTTTATAGAAATATCAAGAGATTGACCAAAGGGATTGAAATCACTAGATATTTAATCCTCTTCTATTAGTTTCAAAAGCTGGGATTATTAAGGACCACACTTGGGGTGCCTGGGTGGCTCAGTCCATTCTTAAGACATCAATGAGTCTAACTCTTTTTTTTTTTTTTTTTTTTTTAAAGATTCTATTTATTTGACAGAGAGAAACACAGCCAGAGAGGGAACACAAGCAGGGGGAGTGAGAGAGGGAGAAGCAGGCTTCCCGCCGAGCAGGGAGCCCGATTCTAACTCTTCTTTAAATAAGAGTTCTCAGGAACAGGGGCGCCTGGGTGGCTCAGTTGGTTGGGCGATTGCCTTCAGCTTGGGTCATGATCCCGGAGACCAAACCCGGGATCAAGCCTGGGCTCGAGGGATCAAGCCTGGGCTCGAGGGATCAAGCCTGGGCTCGAGGGATCGAGCCCGGGATGGAGCAACACGTCAGGCTCCCTGCCGGGCGGGAAACCTGCTTCTCCCTCTCTCACTCCCCCTTGTTGTGTTTCTTCTCTGGCTGTGTTTCTCTCTGTCAAATAAATAAATTAAAAAAAAAAAGGGTTCTCAGGAACATACTAGAAATAGTAACTTCGACGTACTTATCTAAGCATTTATAATATAACTCCTAGATAGCAAAGAGTATCTTCTAACAACATTTCTTCTTTTATTCATGATTTCATTCTCAAAACAAATGGACAAACAAAATACTATTGAAAACTTACTATGTGCTTGGTACTGTTTTAGGTTTTTGGGATAATACCTAGTTTCATTCCTTAAAAGAGTTGCATTCTGATGTAGAGACAAAAGTCGCAACAAAATGTTATAAATTTCACTACAGAAGTTTTGTGCTTGGTATAAATGCAAGCAACATGTTTTAAATTCATTCTAAAGGAGTAATTCATGGAAGTTTCACAGAAGAGAGGGCCTGAGCTGTCTTGGGAGGTCTTAAAACAGATGAAGAGAGGAGATGGGGGCTAGGAGGCAAAGGCAGTCTAGTCTTAATAAATGTATATGGATAGATCCTGTGGCTTACTTACTCATGCTTAATTTCATAAAATGTAAAGTGGAGTCATTTATTTTAATATTTATGGAACAGTTTGGTGAATCTACTTAAGTGCCAAAAATGAATACTGAAAATAAGAAGTACACAAAAAAACAGATCATAACAATTCATATATGTATGTCTATTGGGAACAAATAATTTTTTTAAAATATTTAACTTCGTACATAACAGGATTCCACACTCATGTGATTCATTGTTAAGCAGCATTAGATGTGGCATTCAGAGGTGTGTAGAGGCAAAAAAGATCATTCACATTGCCTGCACATTATAGATAAGGACCTAATACATTAGGTCTCTAAAAATGAAATAATGTGGAATTTCTCATTGTACTTATCAATTGATATACATGAATCATGCTAGGTGAAGAATTGTTGATTGGAAATTTTATGTTTGAATTTTTTACATGTAACAGTAAACATTTTCAGCCTTGAAATACCACATACAACAAATGGGTTATTATTCTGGAGAAAGTAATCAATGCAGTCAAGTGTCTGGGATCTAAACACTGTGAGGAGAAACTGAAGGACTAGGAAAATGAGATGAGACATGACCCAGAGGCAAAGGTGATTTCTAGTATACTATGGGAATTTGTCCTGTGAAAAGAATTAGGATTTTCCACCCTGAAGATCCATTAGCCAGATTTAAGATGATAAAAGGGTGAACTATTTATTTGAAAATAGTTTTTTTCCAAGAGTTTTTAGAACGAGAAAATTCGGGGTGCCTGGGTGGCTCAGTTGGTTAAGAGACTGCTTTCGGCTCAGGTCATGATCCTGGAGACCTGGGATCGAACCCCACATCGGGCTTCCTGCTTAGCCGGAAGCCTGCTTCTCCCTCTCTCAGTCCCTCTGCTTGTGTTCCCTCTTTGGCTGTGTTTCTCTCTGTCAAATAAATAAATAAAATCTTAAAAAAAAAAAAGAACGAGAAAATTCTTTGATTCTATGGTTCACCAACTCCTCAAACATTCCACTCATTGTGACACTTAAATGTGTGATATCTTTAAGTGGCTAAACTTGATTGTTTCCTGTGCCACCCTTATGTTAGCCTTCATTCTGTGTAAATCTTATCTTCCTCACTGAGTTAACATTTTACCTGAACAAGGAGATATCTTTCAGAAGAAAATGTAAAAGAAGAAATGTTCAAACTAAGTTTTTACAAAATTCTCTTATCAAATTCAGTTTCTGAAAAAACTTCAGGAGTGCCCGGGTGGCTCAGTTGGTTAAGCAACTCCCTTGGCTCAGGTCATGATCCCAGAGATCAAGGATCAATCAAGTCCCACATCGGGCTCCCTGCTGGGCGGGAAGCCTGCTTCTCCCTCTCTCACTCCCCCTGCTTGTGATCCCTCTCTGGCTGTGTTTCTCTCTGTTAAATAAAAAACAAAAAACAAAACAAAACAAAAAAAACTTCAGAGCAGCATGAGTTCCCATGTGCCATTTACCCAGCATCCTTAAATGTTAAGTTTATATTATCATAGCACAATTATTGAAACCAGAAAGTTTGCACTGACACAATACTATCAACTAATTTTTAGACTATTATTCAACTACTGTCTATTGTCCTGTGGTCATGTTCAAATCCAGGATCCCTTATTGCATTTATTTTCCATATCTTCTCACTCTTCTTCAATCTAAGATAGTTCTTGTGTTTATCCTAGCCAGTTAGTTTGTAGAACGTTCCTCAGTTTGGATTTCTTTGATAATTTCTCATGGTCAGACTGTTATGTATTTCCTGACATGAACACCACAGGATGATGTTATGTCCTTATGTGCGCCCTATCAAGAGCTTCAAGAAATCATATGTCTCACTATGGGTGATGCTAACTTTGATGGCTTGGTTATAATGATAGCTGCAAAGTTACTATTTTTTCCTTTGTAATTATTTGAGGTTGCTTAAATATTCTGCTTCTTGTTCTATTGCCCCATACTAATTTTGACATCCATCAGTAATCCCTGGATCCAAAAATTGCTGTGATGTTTGACAAATTATCATTTTCTGTTCCCATCATTTCTTCTACATTTATTAACTGTAATTTGACTGAAAGGAAGAGCTGTTCCTTCTCTTTCATTTATGTATGTATTCAGTTATTTATTTATATATATCAGTATGAACTTGTGGATATTTATTTTATTCTATGGGTTAAAATCCATTGCTATCATTCATTATTTTGCTTCTCAAATTGTTCTAGATTTGGTCATTGATAAACATACTGTCTCCCATGTTTTTCCCACACAGCTCTATGAGTTATAGTTTACTTTCTGACACTACAAAATATTTCAGACTTTTTTTTTAAGATTTATTTATTTATTTATTTGTTTGTTTATTGATTTAACAGAGAGAAACACAGCTAGAGAGGGAACACAAGCAGGGGCAGTGAGAGAGGGAGAAGCAGGCCTCCCGCCAAGCAGGCAGCCTGATGCGGGGCTTGATCCCGGAATGCCAGGATCATGACCCGAGCCAAAGGCAACCTAGGAACCCCCTCTTTTTTTTTGAAATATTTTATTTATTTATTTGACAGAGAGATAGATCACAGGTAGGCAGAGAAGCAGGCAGAGATAGAGGGGGAAGCAGGCTCCTCATCAAGCTGAGAGCCCAATGCGGGGCTTGATCCCAGGACCGTGAGATCATGACCTGAGCCAAAGGCAGAGGCTTTAACCCTTTGAGCCACCCAGGCGCCTCTCAGACCTTCCTTTTACTTTTCCTTGTCCCAGTCTTGACTCAATCATCTCTCCATAGAGTTCTTGTTCCTTGTATTAAACAATGGTATTTAGAAATCAGCATCTTGGTATGAGGTCTAATCATTGCTACCCAAGCTACCCTATTGACCTTTGAACAAACAGACCTAAAAGCGTATATGCAAATACATACATATGCATATACAAATATATGTTTATTTTTATATTTATCTATCTGGGTGTAACACATACACAGAGTTCAAATGGATACATGAATTCAAACTAGTACCTCAATTCTGATCCAGCATCACAGGGCTAATTCCAGGTTCTCTCTCTCTTTTTTTTTTTTTTTTTAGATTTTATTTTATTTGACAAAGAGAAACACAGCCGTGGACGGAACACAAGCAGGGTGAGTGAGAGGTAGAAGCAGGCTTCCCGCCGAGCAGGGAACCCAATGCGGGACTCGATCCCTGGTCTCCAGGATCATGACCTGAGTCGAAGGCAGTCACTTAACCAACTGAGCCACTCAGGCGCCCCCCCCCCTTTTTTTCCAGGCTCTCTTACCATGCCTTTGTTTGTATCTCCTTTCTTTAGCAACTAAAAACCCAATTCACATTATCCACAATCTAATTTTTGCTCAGTTCTAGAATGTACATAAAATATTTAAAAATCATTAACCTATACTGTTAAAAATAAATTTACTAACAAGTAATATTTATGTGTAGTTAGCTCTGTCTTTAACCTTGCAGTATATATTGTATATGTTTAATTATAGTATATTAAAGTACTGTTTTCCAAAGTTACTTAGGTTAGTTCTTTCCTACTGCCTTCAGTGTGATTTTGTTATTCATTTGTGATAAAGTTAGGCTTATTTGTCACTATTTATGTTCCATTTTGAGAACCTTTCAAATCCTGCTTGAATTTAATAATTTATTTACTTGGGTATGTGAAAAATGTTCATAGTTTTAATTGGAACTATACAAAAATATATGTTCACTGTCATCTCCTTCTCATCCCTTCTAACCTATTCCTATTCTTCCTTTCTTTTGGCTCAGTTCCCAACTGCTTCCTATAGATAGTTAATCACACTAGTTTCTGGTTTATCCTTCCTGTATTTCTTTTTGCACAGATGAGTAGATACACGTGAATTTTGTTATAGTCTCCCTTCTTTCTTACATGAAAGGTGGCATTTATAGATACTCTTTTGAACTTTGCCTTTCATGTATGTTGGAAATCACCCTATATCAGTTGATAGAGATCTTTTTCATTTTCTTTTTCTCCTTGATAGCTGCACAATATCCACAGAGAAAAAAAAATACAGTACTTTTTGCTCAGCTCAGACCTAATGAACCAGAATTTCTACCAGAAAAACTGATAATCCATATATATAATAAGTTCTGTAGGTAATTCTTTTCATTGGGTAGGTTTGAGAAATACTAATTAGCATCTCTACAATTAAGATGTCTAAAATGAAAACTTCAGTTATTTAATTATTACTTCTTCAAAACTGTTTCATCCTGCAAATCTTTTCTTCCTCAGTGAATGATGTCATGATTCAAATATTCAAATACTAACTCAAAGCAAAAACTTAGGAATAATCCTTGATTCCTTATTTTCTTCAATTTTTGTATAAATTTCATCAATAAGTGCTCTGGAATCTATCTCCAAATACATGTGTTTATATTTATCTTCATATCCCTTGCTGATTACCACCATCTTAGTCTAAGCCTCTATCATTTCTCCTTTATTCTACTTGAACAGTCTAGTATTTCATGTGAATCTGATCATTTCTACTATCTTCTCAAAACCATTAATGGTTTTCACTTGCATCTGAAATAAAATAAAAATCCTTAGCCTTGTAGATTCTGGCCCTTATCAATCTGATGTATTGTGTCTTATGTTGTTTATCTCTTTCACACTGGTGTCAGTCATTTACCTAGGGATTAGGATGAAATTTTTCATGGAGGGCTTTTGAGTGGGTAGTTTCTTCTTATGTTGTTCTTATTCTTCCTCCAACCCCCCCCCTTTTTTTAATCCCCTTGTTTCAGCTTTAATATCACCTCATCTTAGAAACATTTTCTGGAACCTTTTCTAAAACAAGTTACTCTCCTCTCCCTTCAGTCAGTCTTAATCTAATCACTTTGTTTCCTTCTAAGCAACACTTGTAAATGAAGAAATGTAGATGGATGGACAGATACTTTTTTTTTTTTTTTGGTATCAGAATTTAGCAAAAGTTTTAAAGAATGGAATTAGTGAGAGCATTATACGGTAAGTTTTCTGAACTCTTCACTAACTTGAGATAGAAATACTAGAACAAATATTTTGTTTACATCACAGTAAAATAAGCTCAAGCTCCTTTTACCAGATTACCATATACACCAATATTCTCTTCTTGTGGAAACCCTCTCCCATAAATGATCCTAAAACTTTGAGTTTTAGGCAGATCAAGCAGGTAACAGTTGCCATCTATCTAAGTGTGATAAGCATGGACTTGTATTTTTCTGTTACTGATTCTTGATCCACATTTGGAAGCTACAGACACTTGTCTCACATATCACTTGTATGATGCTGGTCCACTGGTTTTTTTTTGTTTTTTTGTTTCTTTTTAAGATTTTATTTATTTGACAGAGAGAAACACAATGAGAGAGGGAACACAAGCAGGGGGAGCGAGAGAGGGAGAAACAGGCTTCCCACTGAGCAGGGAGGCCGATGTGGGACTCGATCCCCGGTCTCCAGGATCATGACCCGAGCCGGAGGCAGTCGCTTAACCAACTGAGCCACCCAGGTGCCCCTGCACTGGGCTCTTTAAAAAGCCACCAGTTGACATTAAGTTGGTATTATATTTACATTTTCCCTGTATATTGGCATGTTTTGTTGATTTTCTCAAAAGTACATTTTACCCTGAAGATGAGTTTTAATGTTAATAAGGCAATTTAAAATACGTATGAGGGGCTCAGTTGGTTAAGCAACTGCCTTCGGCTCAGGTCATGATCCCCGAGACCGGAGATCGAGTCCCACATCGGGCTCCTTGCTCAGTGGGAAGCCTGCTTCTCCCTCTCTCGCTCCCCCTGCTTGTGTTCCCTCTCTCACTGTGTTTCTCTCTGTCAAATAAATAAAAAAAAATCTTTAAAAAATGTATGAAAATTATTTCTCTTTAGTTGCCTAACACAAATATGTGTCTTATATTCACCTATTGTAAAGATGTCAAATGAGTCACCAAAACATTTTTGTTTATTGTCTGTCATTAACCCTTATGTTCTAAGAAGTCTTTTGGATGTAGTGAGGGATCAAAATTTTAAACTATTTAAGAACTAATGTCATAGCTGTTCTATTTTATAATTAAAGATGAATTGTTTTCATTTACCTCTTAATGAACAATTTTTTTTTTAAAGATTTTATTTATTTGACAGAGAGAAACACAGCGAGAGAGGGAACAAAAGCTGGGGGAGTGAGAGAGGGAGAAGCAGACTCCCCGCCGAGCAGGGCGCCTGATGTGGGACTCGATCCCAGGTCTCCGGGATCATGACCTGAGACGAAGGCAGTTGCCCAACCAACTGAGCCACCCAGGCGCCCCTTAATGAACAATTTTTGAATGGCCTGGAATGAGACAAATTATCCTTTGTGATGAAAAAAAGGATAAAGAGGCTCACTGCTGATGAAAGGAGGAAGCCAAAGAAGAAAGGGAAAGCAGGATTAGTTCCTTTTTCTTTTCTTTTCTTTTCTTTTCTTTTCTTTTTTCTTTTCTTTTCTTTTCTTTTCTTTTCTTTTCTTTTCTTTTCTTTTCTTTTCTTTTCTTTTCTTTTCTGTTTTTTTTTTAAGGTTTTGTATTTATTTGACAGAGAAACACAGCCAGAGAGGGAACACAAGCAGAGGGAGTGAGAGAGGGAGAAGCAGGCTTCCCACTGAGCAGGGAGCCTGATGTGGGACTTGACCCCGGGTCTCTGGGATCATGACCTGAGCCGAAGGCAGTCGCTCAACCAACTGAGCCACCCAGTTGCCCCTAGTTCCTTTTTCAAAAGAGGGGAAAATACTAGAACTTTCCATAGGGAAACTGAAGCACACCTTTCTTTCTGAGATTTGAAAGGAAGAGATGCCCTACATTTAAGTATCTAGAGTATATCTTCCATTTAAAAATGAAGCTAGCTAATCATCTAGTGAGGAAGAAGAGAGTAAAATAGCCTGTGAACAAATCCTTCTTGTGGTACTAAATAAAACTAATTATAATGAATCTCACACATCTAATGAGTTTTGGAATTCCCCTTGGAAAAACTGGTCTTCTCTTTATAAAGAAGAATAGAGAGTCCAATTGCATATAGTAGGACAGCTCTACTAACTCCCTAAATCACATTTATTTAAAGTTCCTTCTCAAAGGCTGTTATAATTTTTTATCATATATGTAATTATATAAATGTAATTATATAAATATATATAATGCCAAAGAAATCTTAGCTACAGCTCTTTGATTAGTCTCCTTGTAGTTAGATATTTCCCTTTCCTTTCCAAATACTGAGTGGATAGTTATTTTTAATTGAAGTGAAAAAATTGATTGTGACTATCACAATACCTTGAGGTACTTAGAGGAATTAGAAAATCAAAATTTAGGATCATGATTGCTAATTGACTTTCTTCATAAAGTCACTAGTATTACTTATTATTAAAATTCTTATTTCTGAGATTTGACCGGGTTCCTGTGATATGTAAATAGATTATATTAATGATTTTATAATTGTGAGAATTAGAAGTTGATGCTTTTTCCCCATTATTAACATTTATTTAAAAAAATTCTAGTAAACAATAGTGTTATTTTAAATGTATGGAACTTTTAAAATTATATTTTGAGTAAATAATGCTATTAGTTTTGAGGCGTAACCCATTTTTTACTAATTTTGTTACTGCTATTTGTTCCAAATCACCCCTGTTATGCTAAAAAAGCATTTTTTAATTTTTATGGAGACTTTGTGGAAAGTTTCCGTGGGTTTGATGGACAGTCTCTGAAAATTAGGAGCCTACTTTCATAAGAGGCATTTCCATCATTGTCACTCATGGTCATCTTGCTGATAAACCCAAAAATCAGTTTTCAGAACTCCTTTGACAACCTGTTATGAGCATGTGACACAGTCAATCTCTCCCTCCTTAAGCCACTTTCTACCTATGGCGTCAGTGCCACCACCCTTTCCTAATTTCCCTCTGACTTCACTAATCATTTTTTTTTTTAAAGATTTTATTTATTTGACAGAGAGAAACACAGCCAGAGAGGGAACACAAGCAGGGGGAGCGAGAGAGGGAGAAGCAGGCTTCCCGCCGAGCAGGGAACCGGATGTGGTACTGGATCCCGGGTCTCCGGGATCATGACCTGAGCCGAAGGCAGTTGCTTAACCAACTGAGACACCCAGGTGTCCCTTCACTAATCATTTCATGTGGATCTTCTTTGTTGGACATTCCTCTTCTTCCAGATATTAAGCCTCTTCTTTTTATCCAGAGGCCCTGCTTGATGTAACCCATGCAGCCTCCTGGAGAGTCGGTGAGCTTTATTGGGAAACTAATGCTTCCTGTATTTTGAAGGACAGTCATGAGCTGACCTATGCTATTTCCTATATGGAAGGAGATGCTCAGAAAGCTGTCATATTGCTGCTTTTTGCTACTTTCGGTATATTTTTTCAGAAGAGAGGTGGACTCAAGTTAGACTTAGCCAACCTGCGAATGGAGATGAGAAGGGAATATTACTATTTGCCTGTGACCTATACACTGAACTGATTGAGCATATGATAAGTTAGGACTACGCAGCGCAGAAAAATCCAACTGTTCCTCTACCTGAAATGGAAGTGGTTACAAGACAGGACTGCAGTGTTCTCAAAAGGAGTTTTGACTGTGGCCTCAAGTCTTTCATAAGCATCTTTCTTTAAAAGTCCAAGCGAGGGGCACCTGGGTGGCTCAGTTGTTAAGTGTCTGCCTTCAGCTCAGGTCATGAACCTGGAGTCCTGGGATGGAGCCCCGCATCAGGCTTCCTGCTCGGCGGGAAGCCTGCTTCTCCCTCTCTCACTCCCCCTGCTTGTGCTCCCTCTCTGGCTGTGTTTCTCTCTGTCAAATAAATAAATAAAATCTTGAAGAAAAAAAAAAAGTCCAGGCGAGATAGTGGGAAACAGTCCAGCAGCAAAGATCAGATTAAGGATAATATATTTCTACCTGTATAGTCACCTCCTACATACTGCCTCACTTTCTCTCTTTCCTTCACCTCTGGTTCCAACCACAACTACTGTAAAAATCCTGTGTAGGCATTAATTCTCTTTGCCTCTCAGGATTCTACCTCAGAGCATTGCTTTCGGGCTTTTCCTGCTTTCGGGCTTTCCTAACTCTTTGGCATGGGACACAATGGCATCCCTTCAGTACTCATAACTCAGGAAAATTGGGGTGACCCTCACCTAGTAGGGGATGTGAGCCAATGACTGAATGCCTCTTTATGTCTCCTCAGCCAGAAAATTTTGAGAATTATTTCCTGAGTCTGTTTAGAAAGTCACACATAACACCAGTCATCTGCCATGCCACTACTGAAACAACTTTCTTTATTTCCCTATTCAGTTTCCAGAACCTCCTGCCTGCTCTCTGCCAGCACACTCCCAAAGAAACTAGGAAAATCTTGGCTCTAGGAGAGAGACCTTGGCTAAAACACCACGTAAACTCATACTCGAATAGGGGCTTCAGAGAGTTGAGATAGAAGGGAATGAGCAAAACACAGAAGTGAGTTGGTGCAATACCAGAGCCTTGAAAAGTTGTGGCTGGATGAGAATTTTGGCTATAGTAACCCACACATGGGGCTGCCTGGAAACAAACCTCAAATCTACCAAGTTTTTGAGGGGCTTGCTTTGCAAAGAACCCACAAACCTGATTTGAAATATTTGGTCCCTAACTTGCACCAGCAGGAAATGGCCTGTAAAAATCTCTAAGCATTACATTCTCTTTTAAAGTCCATGTCAAATATGACCATGGAGGGTCATGGATGAAGAATTCTTTACAGAAAACAAAACCAGCAGCTACCAAATTGGCTAATGAAGGAATTCATCGCATCTGCGGAACAGAGCATGTTTGCTATTGCTGCCTAGCAGGTTGTAAAAATTCCTATGGAATTTTCCAACCTCTTATTGTATATTATTTAATTTAGAAGCAGATAACTTTAGAGATTACTAGTTCTTGAAGAGCTACATTTGCAGTTTGTGGAGAGGACTGAATTACTAAAAGATCCTGGATTTCTTGCTGAATTCACTAATGTTATGGGGCTTGGGGCTTGTCCCTCTGGAATAGAGTTCATTTTTTTTTTTTTTTTTTTTTTTAGAAAGAAGGAGGCATATTGATATTTGAATGGCCAAATGGGCAGATTGGCTGAGACTTAAAGATTTCTGACAATAACTATTTTCTTCTTATGCCTTAATAGAACTCCTACTCCCTACCCAGATTCGGAAGTACTCAGAATAAAGATATTTTCTATTGCCAGTCCTCTTAGTTCGATGTGTTCCTGTACTTATGTTCTGGCCAATAGTCCATAAGCAGAAGTGATTTGTGCAAGTTCTGGCCTGTCTTCTAGGTAAGGACCCTTTTCTTTCCTCTTTACTTCCTGCATCCTAGTTGCAGTATGGATATAAGGAGGAAGAGTTATCTTGGATTATGAGGATTAGAGCACATCTGAAGCATGGTGGAATAAAAAGCTGAATGAGACTCTGCTTGGTACAATATCAGAGCCACTGTACTAGCCTGTCTATATCTAAATGCTTAAGTGAGAGACAAAACAAGTCTATCTTTAGAAACATTATGTTTGGTCTGCTACAAGCAGCCCAATTTACTAACATAGCTTAAGACAGGTGTGTTGTGAGGAGCTGTATGATGTGGGTTTTCTGGGGAAAAGGCCTTCACTCCTAAGAGGGGATTTTCCCCTCTCCCCGAGGACATTACCATACCTAGACTGATGCTCGATGCTCTTATCATCTTGCTCCAGCCCAAAGTTGTAGTCATCATTGAAGTTGTCTCTATGAGTCAGAGTCCAGTCAGGAAAATGGAACCAGGTGCTCAAACAGAGGAGGATTTAGTGCAGGAAATTAATTACAAAGCCATGGAAAGGGCTGGAATGGCAAAGAAAGAATGAGCAAGGCAGGAGGAACAAAAGGAAGAAGAGAATGCTGCTCTCACCCTTGGGCAGAAGTCCTTCTCCCTACACCTGCCGTCCATTTGCTAAAGGCAATATTAGTGCCACGGAGCAGGAACTGAAGAGCTTGTAGTATTGACCATGCTGCGTAAAGCCTGAAATTTTCTGCATTGGGCTGCTCTCTTCTAACACTGCTCACTGATACTGCTGCATCAAAAAGCAGCCTGAGAAGAAACAAAATAGTTTTTCTCTTCCCATTGTACAATCTCCCACCTAAGTTTCCATTGACATGGGTTCCTTGGAAATGTCATTGGAGGCATCTAGCCCCTTGTGACACAGAGGTAAGAAAGGAGTTGACAGTCATCAGACAGTAACTAGCTGAGTGGCGAAATGGAGAGAACTGCATTCTTTGATCACATTGTTAACCCAGCATGTCAGTCAAATCAGAAGTCTGCATATTTCTAGATTTCATCTTAAGTAAAATAAATAATTTCCTTATAACTTAAGGTATTTTGAATTGAGGTTTCTATAATTTGTGGCTAAAATTACACTAAATTTCATATATGGAAATACATTAAAATGAGCATGAGGTTTTGTTGCCTCTGTAGTTTTTCTAATAGTTTTTCTGCTGATATTATGCATTTTCCATACCATTGAAATTATTTATACTGTTTTGTTATATTTTAAAGAAATTTACTTTTTAAAATTTTTATTTATTTGAGGAAGAGAGAGCATGAGTGGGGTGAGGGGGCAGACGGAGACGGAGAAGCAGACTCTCCACTGAGCAGGGAGCCCAATGCAGGACTCAGTCCCAGGACCCTGAGATCATGACCTGAGCTGAAGGCAGAGGCTTAAACCCACTGAGCCACCCAGGCGCTACTGAGTTTCTTTTTAACAAGCAATAAAGCACTTTCCTATTCAATGTGAAACTATTAAAATAAAATAAAACTTACACACGGTGCCTGGCTGGCTTCTTGATCTCTGGGTTGTAAGATCAAGCCACACGTTGGGTGTAGAGATCATTTAAAATAAAATCTGAACCAAAAAAAAGGGGGGGCAAAGGGGCACCTGGGTGGTTCAGTTAGTTAAGCCTCTACCTTTGACTCAGGTCATAATCCCGGAGTCCCAAGGTCAAGCCCCACCTTGAGGGGAGTGTGTTCCCTGTTCCTAGTGTTCCTACTGAGGAGAGTCTGCTTCTCCCTTTCCCTCTGCCCTCCCCACAGGTCCCCCCCCCCACTTGAGCTCTCTCATTATCTTTCTTTCTCTCAAATAAATAAATAAATTTTTTTAAGAAAGAAAAGAAAAATTATAGTATTATCATAGATAAATAATCTTTACCATTTTTATCTATCTTTCATTTATTGTGCTATTTCAAAATATGCTTATTTATATGAATGTATATTTGATTTAATCGTGAATATTTAGATATATTATCTTTTTTTTTTTAAAGATTTTATTTATTTGACAGAGAAACACAGCCAGAGAGGGAACACAAGCAGGGGGAGTGAGAGAAGGAGAAGCAGGCTTCCTGTTGAGCAGGGAGCCCGATGTGGGGCTTGAACCCGGGTCTCCAGGATCATGACCTGAGCCGAAGGCAGTCGCTCAACCAACTGAGCCACCCAGGCGCCCCTATTCCTACCTATTCTATGGACAGACATCATATTTATTATTTAGGTGGGAAAGACTTAACTTAAGAGTATTGACTTTAGATTTTAACTTAATGTAGCTTATTTTTCTTTGTGAAATCAAAATATAAATTTTAGAGAACAATCCTGGATTTACATTTAAAAACTTAACAATAAAGCAGAAAAGCATACATACATTTGTCAATGAATCTTTCACAGAATACATAATTTATGTCTTGAGCAATAAGGGAACTCACTATTGTCTTTATAAATAGGTGATAAAATGTCTTGTTTGTTATTTTCTGACAAATTCGCTGGACCAGCAAAGGTAAAAGTACAACAAACAATTGTACAAATCTTGGTCAATTCAAAAGAAAGCAGAGTCTGAACTTTTTTCATCAAATTTTTATGTTCTTTGATTGTCAATAGTTTCATCATAATTTTAAATACTTCTTGATCTTATAAAATAGAGTTGCAAAATTTTATTGCCTTTCTTATTAATAAGAGTCTTTTAAAGACACGAAGAGGAAGATAATATACCCACAAAGAGTAAGATATTTAGTAATAGAATGATTTTGCTGATATTGATTTTTCCCAGCTATGCTGTGCTTTATAGACACACTGCATTTAATGGTTAGCTACAAGTTTTTTCAGAAGGAACAGTTAACATGTATATATTTCACAAATATATTAAAAGTCATTTCTAGGACTAAAAAAAGAAAAACAAGGGAAAGAATAAAGGAGACATAAAACTGAATTTTCTTTTAATTTATAGTTCAAATTTTAGTATGCAGATAACTTACTACCATCTGCTAGAAAGGAAAAATTATAACCCTATTTCTTCTTTATATTTCTTATAAATGCCTTTTTTGGGGGGGAGGATTTGGCCAAGCACAATTTTGGAAATATTTGAAAGCTTATTCTGATTATAGTTGTCTACAACATTATTTCAAAATGAGTATCTGGATGTTAATATCTAACACACGTGGGGCTCAGACTCACCACCCTGAGATCAAAAGTCCCATACTCCACAGACTGAGCCAGGCAGGCACCCCTGGATATTAATGCAGTTTTTTAAAAGTAAGAATGTTGGACTTTGCAATATGGCTTTCACTGTCTTGACAACTCAGATTTTATTATTTTTAAGGTCCTCAGACACCTAGGTACCTTCCAGCACATTTTATTTAGCTGTCAACCTCTATTGGACAGGCAGTTCTGTTCATTATGCTTTTTATAATTTTTCAAGTATTTACATGTCATGGTTGATTTGATTGGTCTAAGGGATGTCCGGGTAGCATAGTAGGACATTATTTCTAGGTATGTCTGTGACAGTGTTTCTGGAAGAGCTTATCATTTGAATCAGTAGACTGAGTAATAAAGATTGTTCTTATCACTCTGGGTGAGCATACTCCAATTCCTTAAGGGCTTGAATAAGAAAAAAAGGCAGAGAAAATGTGGGTGCCTGGGTGGCTCACTGGGTTAAAGCTTCTGCTTTCCGCTCAGGTTATGATCTCAGGGTCCTGGGGTCGAGGCTCGCATCGGGCTCTCTGCTCAGCCTGCTTCCTCCTCTCTCTGCCTGCCTCTCTTACCTACTTGTGATCTCTCTCTGTCAAATAAATAAATAAAATCTTAAAAAAAAAAAAAAGGGTGGAGGCAATGTACAAATGTACTCTCTGCTTGAGCTGGGACATCATCTTCTCCTGCCTTCAAACATCCATGCTAGGCGTTTGGACTCAGGCTGGGACTAACACCATAGGGACCTTGGCTCTTGGGCCTTTGGGTTTGGACTGGAATAACCACGTTGGCTTTGCTGGGCAGACAGGGAACTGATGAATCTCTCAGTCCTCATAATCATGTGGGCTATGCCCTCATAATCATGGGCTATAAATAAACATTTATATTTATATTATATGTATTTATATTATTATGTGATATATTTATCTATCTATATATACCAATAGCTTATTGGTTCTGTTCCTCTGGAGAATCCTGACTAGTAACAAATTTTCTTACCAAGAGTGGTTCTAGAATGGGATTTTAAGGATGAATTTTCTGAATTGGTTCTGGAGTTTCTGGAATTGGCTGTCTAATCTGCTTAAAGATACAAATGACTCCATTTCCAGAAGTAGAGAGCACTGATAATCCATGGCTTGAACAGTTTAGAGATATGCAAAATAATTGCATTGGTTACTCGTAATTCAATTTCAATCCAATCCACTTTCAAGAAGTAAGGAACTAAGGAACTCCATATAATACTTCTGAACATTGTGGAAAACTAAGAAATATAGTGACATTCATTGGTTGTTCCTCATGTCTTTGGACAAAGTGTTGAAGTAGAACAATGAGTTCAGTCATTTACATTCCCCATTAATGCCACAGCAATGACCTAAGAGTGTCCTTGTGTGCTCTGAGGCAGACCTTATCTTTTGTAACTGCAGGGCTGTAATTGCTGAAAACCAAATGCATGATCAATCAATCTTGTGATTGGCTCAGTTGCAATGCAACCTGAGCTTCCACCTCCAGAGTGCCTGCTGTTAAAGTGAGGACATTGATTGGAAAAAAATGGTATTTATAAGTTGTGTTGGGGATATGTGGGAAGACTGTGATGGAGTTGGGTGCATTGAAACCTAAATTATCATGGGTAGTCTTTGGCAGGGGAAGAGGTCTCCCCACCTCAGTGGTAGGGGGCATCCCTGCCCACAGTGGTATGTGGCTTTTTATCTCTGTTTGACGGGATTAACTCTGCTTTGCCTGAGAAAATAGCAATGTCCTCCCCTAAGGCAGTTGCCATGCAAACAATGCCGATTCTCTTCAAAATCTACCCATACCATCCCTTTAAGCTTCTAGGCTTGTAACTAATATTAAAAAATAATAAATAAAAAAAATTTTTTTAAAGCCTCAAATGGAATCATTTGTTCCTAGGACAGCTAACCAAGACTTAATTATTAGGAATGTGACCTTTAACCAGTCAGTCTGGAATTTCCTGATCATATTAGTAAGATAATCTGCATAATAGACAACCCTCCTTCTTCCTCCAAAGAAAGGTGACCTGGCCTGGAATCATCGTGTCTTTTTTTTTTTTTTTCTAGAAACATTTTGTTCTTTCCCATTTCTGTCTATAGAAGCCTTCCATTTTGTACAGCTTTGTGGAGATCCCCTCTACTTTCTAGCGTGGGATGCTTCTCCATGAATTATTGCATAAAGCCAATTATATTTTCAAATTTACTCAGGTGAATTTTGTTTTTTAACACCAGACTCAAGTCCCAACATGTTCCTAAAGGTGATGTATAAAGTGTGACTCAGTGGTGAGCTACACTCCAAAAGAATTACTTGAGTTTTCTAATTTATATAAACAGAAATCTGGGGAACATGTGTGGAAATGAATGTAAGGGTAAGGACTATGTCTGTATTGTTTACTGTTTAATTGTCAGTCCCTGGTGCTGTCTCCAGCACAGAGAAGATACTCAATAAGTATTCTGAAATAACTGAGTGGTTGCTAAAATAAATCCATTTTTCTTGTTGACATTTTTCATATAGATAGGCAGATAGATTTATAGATAGATAGAGAGATAGATAGATATTGATAGCTGGATAGATAATGTTAAGAAAGGAAGAAACAGTGGGGCTTTCTTATCTGCTTGCCCAGCCTGGGGAACAAAGGAAAAAGAAAGTGGTAGGTCTTGAAATTTGTGAGCAATTCAACATCAAAGATGGAGTTAGTCTCTAGTATGTGTATTTATTTATTTTATTTTTAATTTTTTAAAAAATTATGTATTTATTTGAGAGAGAGCATGCAAGAACAGTGGGAGGGGCAGAGGAAGAAGCAGACTCCCCATTGAGCAGAGATCCTTCTGGTCCCCAGGACCCTGAGATTATGACCTGAGCTGAGGCAGATGCTTAACCTACTAAGACACATGCATTTATTTTTGTGATAATTATTCTAGTATCCATTTCTCTCACTTGACCTATAGTACTGCAAGGGCCAATACCACTTCTGTGCTTATATCTGAATACCAAGCACCAACTGTAGTATGTAACATAGGTTAGAGTTTCAATAATGTTTAGTAAATAAATAAAATACAAAGTTAAAACAGCTATTTAATAGTCAGAGGTATGCACATTTGAATGGCTAAAATGACTCTACAGCAATTTTATAGGAATTATTTTAAGAGTGATATGTGGCAAATGAAGCTTTCTATTATTAAAGAGGAATCTATTGTGAATGCATGAAAAACATAAGGACAGGCCAAGAAGTGCACACACACACACACACACACACACACACACACACACAGATATTAATTGATTGATTGATTGATTGATTGATTATAAAAGAGGTTTGCTTGGAGAGGAAGCCCAGAGATGTAAAATATACTAATGTGGAAATCAAGAGACTTGAGGTTTGATTTCATTTCTGTCACTAATTATTTGGCAGAACTGAACTAGTCACTTAATTTCTTGGTTACTGTTTATTTACTTATGAAAAGAAAGGGCTGGAATTACTGATTTCTAAAATGTGTTGAAATTTTCAATTCCTATGAATTTGTCTGACTCTTAGTTTTTACTCTTATATTGGAAGAAGTAGAATGACCCTGAACTGTTTAGGGTCAGTAAAAACGTTTTTACTGCATTCAGGTGTAAGTGGTTCTTATGACGGATCCATATCGGGGCTACCTCCTGTGGCAGAGAAGCTGTGATGGTTTATGAATTTGTCTTGTCTGGCAGATTTACTATCGTGTATTTTATTGACTTTTCCACTGCCTAAGCCAGGTTATTGGCCACTCAAAATTGGATAAACTAAACAACAACAACAACAACAAAACTCTGGAGTTGAAAACAGAGTCTAAAAGGAATATGGAGTTAGAATGAATAAGACAAAACTTCATCGAAGAGACAAAAAGCAAGATCACTTCAAAATTCTTGTCACATTGAAAAAAAGCTTTTGAAGTTGATATGTGTGTATATGTACACACACATGCATGCACACATAAGTTATAGAGTACAGCTCAATGTGATTTCATAGAATATTATCAGGAACCTAGAAATTTCTGTTGAGTCTCTTTATAATCACTTACCTTTAGAGTGTAAATAATTCCTTGTGGGTTGTATCCATGTTGAAGATCAATTTACCCCCATTAACATAGCTTTAAATTATTAATTTCTCTAAAAATAATGGCATAGTTAGTAGGTCCCAACACTACTTTTCATTTTCTGAAGAGGGAATTGTAGAGAGCAAATAAGAGTCTCTCATGTCAGGCAGCGAAGGGACTGTGTCAAGCAATGATGAAAGCATTTAAGATACTGAGATACTAGGAGATCTTATTGGGACCAGGCGTCACCCCAAAACTGAACCAGAGGAGGACAGCAAGGGCCCAAGACCGATTCAACCCGTTTAAAAAGGGGAGGATTTTTGTAGCAAACTGTCAGACTCTTCAGATCTAACGCCTCTATGTCTGACCACTTAAAAAAGGCAGCTGCCCACCAAAAGCTCACCCGATTGATCTCCCTAACAGAACTGAGATCCTTCGCTGCTTGAACATAATAAGCAGTAAATGCCGAGAGCTGAGCCAGACAGGGGGAGGTCTCATCTCAACTGTGTGCCCACAGACTGACTGACTTCGCTTTGGGTTCATTAACTTCCTGCACCCTCTTCTTGTTTGTTGTATGGCTTGTCTAATGTCCTGCTCTGTGTGCCCTGTGAGAAGCCAAGTTTAATCACATGGTGACCTGTCCTGGAATTTGGAATCCTGAACCTGCTTCATGATTGTGATTAACTTTGCTTTATATGAATAAAGATGACACTGGGGAACTCGTGTGTGAGCCTTCATAGTGTGCTGATGACAAATATCTATTTCCCAGCTCTATCTTACTGAGTTTGTTTCATTTTGTTTCTTATCCCCATAATCATACAATGTGATTTGTGCTAATTTTACTACCAGTTTCCCCATTCACATCTGTAACATAGTGGTGGTTATACAATTTTATAATCAATATGAACACAGAAAATTTCTAGGCACTGCTTCTAGATCTCAGTACCAAAGACTATCCTGTCTTTCCCATTTGATATAATCCTGAGTGACCAGAATAGGGCACTTTAAATTTTTAGATAGGTCATTGGGTTATTTTCTAAGTACCGCTTCTTAAAATTAAAATATAATCCAGGGAGGGCACCTAGGTGTCTCAGTGGGTTAAAGCCTCTGCCTTCAGCTCAGGTCATGATCTCAGGGTCCTGGGATCAAGGCCCGTGTCAGGCTCTCTGCTCAGCAGGGAGCCTGTTTCCTCCTCTCTGCCTGCCTGCCTCTCTGCCTACTTGTGATCTCTCTCTCTCTGTCAAATAAATAAATAAATAAATAAATAAATAAATAAATAAATAAATCTTAAAATATATATATATATATATTTAACCCAGGGAGACACCACTCTAACCCATGGATAAGCTTGATTTAATTGGTCTGATTTCTTTGACTTGCCTTATTCAGATAGTAGGAATTAAATGAGACACCATCAGTAATTTTTAAGTTACGCATTGCCAAATGTATCATAGCCCTGTCATTGGCCGTAGATAGATACACAACATTCAGAGGTAAAGGTTCAGTTGTATGCTATGGTGGAGGGCCCTTTGAAGCTGGGAGATACAGAAGGGAGGATAATAGTTGATTGGCAGTAGTACTGAAAAACGTAGGCAGGCAAAATGGATTGAAAAGGCAAGAAAAACAAAGTTCATATCTTGTTCAGTTTATCTATGGTCAATCATAGTATTTAGTGACCTTAAAACTCAATAGTATATGCAATGGATTTAACATAGATAATCCCCTGCAGAGTCCATTTAAAGCATAAACTCAGTAAATAAGACACAACTGTGGGAATTTTCTCTTTGTCCATCCATAGGTTTGCTGTTGTCTTCATGGTTGGAATTTGAGCTGTTGTTGCATATTCAGAGAACACAAAGTGTGTGTCTGGAATGTATTAAAGGGATAGAAGAAACAATGAGGAACAAAGTGGGAGAAATGAGATTTGGTGGTTTGAATAATGGGTCAGTTGGAAAATAAAGAAATGGTTAAAGAAAGCTGAATGACTAATGGTGTCATAAAAAACACAAACAGGTTGAGTGCATCATGTGGAACACTCACATCTCCAGGGAAGGAAGTGCTGGAGGTGGAAATAAACTGCTAAGGTTTGGTGAAGTGGGAAGGAGCTTGTCTCCTAGCTGCCATCTTTGTTCTCGGCTTTCAGAATGAGGTCTGGGTAAAAGTGTAGGCAGAAAACTGATGGCCTAGGAATCCTCCTGTCCCCCTCACCTACTAGAAACCTCAATTTGAATAGCTATCTGCTTACAAAAATACCTTCATAAAAGCCAAGGATTCCAGTGAGGGACTCCAGCACCCTGGGGTGAAGCAGAGAAATGAGAAAGGATACACTGAAGAGGGTATGAGAGGTAGATTCAAACTACTGATAGGATTACCCAACTTCCAAGCCTCAGCAGCTCAGCAAGGAGAGACATCTCCTTGGGAGACAACAACATCTCCTTGGGAGAAGAAGAATAAAAGTGAATTCCTAACTTCATTTTGGACCTCAGAGCTGCTTGCCTCAGCAGCAGGCTGACACCTGCCATAAGACCCATCAATTCGGCTTTAGGATATATATCTAAAGAAAATGAAAATAAAATCTTGAAGAGACATCAGCCCCTTTATGTTCATTGCAGCATTATTCACAATTGCTAAGATACAGAAACTACGTAAGTGTCTGTCAAGGATGAAAGCATAAAGAAAAAAAATACATATAAAATTGAATATTATTCAGCCATACAAAAGAAGGAAATCTTGCCTTTTGTGAAAACAGGGATGGACTTTGAGGGTATTACATGAAGTGAAGTAAGTCAGACAGAGAAGACAAATGTTAAATAATACCACTTTTATGCAGAGTCTCAAAAAAGCTGAAGTCAGAAATAAATAGAATAGAGTAGAGTTGCCAGGAGTGGGGGATGGGGAAAATTGGGAGGTGTTGGTCAAAGGGTGTAAACTTTCAGCTATTAGAGGAATAAGTTCTGGAGATCTAATTACAGTATCATGTCTGTAATCAACAGTACTGCATTACATACTTGAACATTTTTAAAAAGAGTAGTATGTCAGTGCTATCTCAATAAAGCTGGCAAAAAAAGTAGGGCCATTTAAATACCATTATTACATTAATCTTATAAAAGGTGGTTCTTATGAATGAAAATTTGTAACATATTTTAAAGAACACATTTGAAAAGCCATCAAGCAAAGTTAAAAAAAAAAAAGATAATTCTGTTTTTATTTTGTTTTCTTTTTCTCTATTGCCTAACATTGTTTAATACCTAATGGGAATCGGTTTTGAGTTGGGAATATTAGCCAATATATATTAAACTATTTACTTTGTTCCAGGCTTACTTATATTTTTATAACAAACCTGTGAACTAGAAGATAAACTACTTTATCTTCTGATAAAGGAAGGTAAGGAAAGTAAGACACAAAGACGTTAAGTTAAGTAAGTTGCCTGTTTTAAATTAAACAATTTAGTGTTATATGGCTAATATAGAAATTCAGTATATATTTATGAGCATCTATCTTTTTTCAGAAACTTTAGGAGATATTGATTATTGAATAGAAAATATGAGGCCTTTGAAATTGAATATTTTAGTGGATAATTATTAGAATTTTGTTTATTATTGGAATCTCAATATATATGTAATATAACAATAGATTTTTAAGTCAGTCAGGCCTGCATTTAAATCTTGGCCATATCATTAATTATACTACCTTGTGTACTAGTGCTCAACTTTTAAATCTTAGTATTTTCATTTGTAAAAATCACACCAACCTTGTTGGGTTGTTGTTAAGACTATAGAATATGTACATTAAATAAAATAGAATGATAGGTTCATAAGTGTTCCTTACTAAACGACAGGGTGCCAGACAGTGTTTGCTGTCAATTATTCCACTCCTGGATAAAATAATGTTCATTTTGTTCAGCTGACAGTAGGCCATGTGCTTCAGGACCTTTCTCCAGCCCTAGCACTGAAACTCTATTAGTCTTAGCCAATTGCAATGAATCTGTTCTCTAGAGATTGGGTCAGCAATGGACTTAGGACATGATTCTGATCAACAAGTCAGAGAGGAATGTCTGCTGAGTGGTGGAGAGACTACTTAAAAGTTCTTTCTTGCTCCTAAATAAGGACAAAAAGCAAGAGTTTTCCTTATCCAACCTTTGAATGTTATTATATAAATATGTGGGTCTTGATCTTCCTGGTGTCATCTCATGATACAAAAAGCTAACTTCATGAAGAAAGCAGAATGAAAGATGGGAAAAATTCCAGGGCTTGATATTTCAAAACAACTATATTAACTGTGATACTTCCTTAATTCCAGGATTTTTGCTTTGTGAAATATTCTTCCAGTTTAAACTATTTTTGTTGGGTTTGGAGCTACTTTTAGTCAAGAAAACCCTAATAAATGAGGCTTGTCATTATAATTATTATTAAAAGAAAGAATGTGTGTTCCACTCAGAAATTTACCTCATCCTAAAAGACAGAGAAACTGCAGAAAGTTAGCATCTCTCTCCAAGGGCTTACTTAATCCTTTCTGAGTAGTATTTAATTAGTCAGAGCTTGATTTTTTTTTTTTTTTTGATTCGACCACTTTGCATTAGTGGTGGGATCCTTGTCTCAAAAGACCTTCAGGAAATGTCTTGCTTTTTCTTTCATTTCTAGCCTCAGATTTGGCAGGTAGTCTTTTGCTTCCCATCTTTTGGTATGAGTCTGTGCATTATTTATATTTTCATTCAACAAACATTTACTGAATGCTTACCATATATAATGCCTACTGGATAGGGTGCTAGTATCAGAAAAGGCTTTTCTGAGAAAGAACAAGTGAAATAAGAAGGATGAATTGAAGCTGACAAGGGAAATGTGGGAGGAGATGTCTCTGGAATAACCCAGTCCAAGAAAAGGAAACTCTGTGCCCTAGCAATAACAGCACACTTGGAAAGTAGAAAGTCTGAGGTTTTGAGATATAAATGGCAAAGTGTTTACTGGTACAGGTTGAGGTTAGACAGGTAGGTGAAAGGAACGTAAAGTACTTTGATTTTTACTCTGAGGGTAAGAGGAGGTCTTTGAAAACAAATTTTAGTAATGAGAAACAATCAGTGGAAATAGATGAGGAGGGATTTGACAGTAATCTGGAGGTCAATTTAATGGGACTTCCATAGAAAATGAGATAGATTGGGATGTCATAGATGCTGTTAGATTTTTGGCTCGTAGAATAATGGTTATGGTGATTCGCTGAAATAGAAAACTGTAGAAGTGGATTTGATTTTGGTGGTGGTTACTTGTCACTCACCTCGGTCCAACTTGCTATGTAGGAAGAACAATAAATGCAATGGACAGTTGAATTGAAAGAACATATGAATGGGATCACTACCCCAGAAGCCTATACATCTTTGGAGTTGCAATGCATATTTGCAGTTGCATCTGGAAACCATACTGTTTGTGACTTATACTTTTTCTGAGCAAGAGGAAATTTTATGGATTTATCTTGATCATTTCTAGTATCATAACTTAATCCACAGAAATGAGAACTAATGTGATGTATATGTCATCTAGTAACTATATCCTTCCCAATATTGATTTAAGGACCCAGACTAAGTCTACAGGCCAATAAGTAATATTGTGAGGTGTATTTGGGTAAGTATTCCATTTATTTTCCATTTATTTCCATTTATTTTTATTCCAATAAATTTCCATTTATTTTTCACTCTAACCTGAAGACTGTAACATTTCAGTTTTCTTGTTCTCATTGTCAGTGCTGATATTCAATACATTTCAAAAAATCTTTTTTTTTTTTAAGATTTTTTTTTTTTAAGATTTTATTTATTTGACAGAGAGACACACAGCTAGAGAGGGAACAGCAGGGGGAGTGAGAGAGGGAGAAGCAGGCTTCCCGCCGAGCAGGGAATCCGATGTGGGACTCGATCCCGGGTCTCCGGGATCATGACCTGAGCTGAAGGCAGTCGCTTAACCAACTGAGCCACCCAGGCATTCCAAATTTCAAAAAAATCTTAATGTTCTTCTCCTGTGTGCTCTCTGTAAACTACTACAAGTCTCACTGAAAATAAAGACTGTACATACATTTTATTGCCCAGATTTTTGTTTATATTTCCCATAGCTTTATGGAACCTATTCTCAAGAAACTCTGGATTCCTTTTCAATTGATGGGCACTGGGTATGAGAACTGACTCAGATCTGGAAGCTGGGTGAATGATTTTGATATTTTATTTGGATAAAAGCAAACTTATGCTTGCCCAGTCTTGATTTTCTTTGTTATATAAATCATGAAATATTGTAGTCTGCTTCCCACCTATTTCACATCTAAGAATATGATGTGTCATTAGCAACCACCAGAGAAGTCTTCAGGCCAAAGTACTGTTGTGGCCTTGTTTCCTATTGTGGTAATGATAGCCACATAGCCTCTGATGGTTACTTGCCATCGCCAGCCTCTCACTATTCTAAGAATCCATCATCTTTATTTATGTTAAGGATAGATTAATGTAGCAGCCTCACCAACTATCAACTTCAATATGAAAAGAGCTTGCACTGAGCTTCTCAGTGATGACGGTACCACTTTCACTGGTGCACTTCTTACTCTCTTAGTGAAGGGAACACATTTTGGGCCTTCTTGGTGATCAGAGTCACATGGTGGATTATCTGTTCTCATGTAACACATTTATTTTAATTTACCCTAAACCTTGACTCTTGTAACACCTTTCTCAATTCTCTACCAAGGTGGATTGACCATCTCATGTTACTTACTATACGTTATCCATTTTAAGCTTTAAGAAGGCATTCTCACATTACTAGGATCAACTTCAGGTTAAATTCTGAGATATAAAAGAGCATAACCATGTCTATAAACTCTCAAATATACAATGTTACAATACTGACCAAGTCTTGTAACCCTTTGTTGAGTAAACTGCTTTCATTCCCACAGTGGGAAAATTATTTCCCTGCTCAGGCTATGCTATAATCCTAAGTATTGCCTGGAAGCTCTGAAGGGAGCTAAGAAAGGTGGTTTAAGAAAAGAACTGACATCATTTGGTAAGGCATTTGGCTCATGTGACACCTTCACTTACTGTCTAAGAAAAAAAGAGGTTGCTCTCCTCTGGCAAGTGGGAAAGTATTTCAGGTTGTAAAATAATTCTGAGTTCAAGATTCTCAGACATAACCTCTCAGATTTTACTAAATTGGGTCTTTGAGTCCTCCTATTTTCCTATCAGTATTCTAATTTCTTTGTAGGAAACCCATTAAGGTTGCATTCTTGATATTTGTTAAAGCCAAGATATAGGGGTATGCATAAACCAACAACTACTTTCTCATGGATGTCAATGCATGTGGTTGTTGTTGACTTCGAACATACATATAAATCATTGCACATAGAAATTGACTAAAGACTTTTCACAAAGTACTATGTCTAGACTGTTTCCCCAGATATTCTAAATCAGTTGATTAATAGTGAGGCCTGGACATGAGTATATTTGAAAGGTATTTAGAGATTCTGTATGCAACCAGTATCAGAAATTCTAATTTAGTTTCTGAAATTGATACCCTACTTACCATGCAGAAAAAGCATATCTGAATATACAAGGATTGATGCTAAAGGAAGGAAGTTGGGTGGACAACTACTTAGACATTATGGATTGCCCTGAAGTTAAGAATATTTTGAAAAAACACTTTCAATGGCATATGTCTTTCCCTATCTCTTCTTTTAGTATTGGCAATCATGGGGGTCCCTGGCTCAGTTAGTTGAGCATCTCCCTTTGGCTCCAGTCATGTTCCTAGGGTTGTGGGATCAAGCCCCATGTTCGGCTCTCTGTTCAGTGGGAGAGAGTCTGCTTCTCTCTCTCCCCTTCTGTCTGCCACTCCCCCTGCTAGTGCTCTCTCTCTCTTTCTGTCAAATAAATAAATATATAAATCTCAAAAAAAAGCTATTAGTATTGGCAATCATGAAGGTATTTTGCTCTTGGAACAGTGTGGAAATATTTACACATTTGAATAAAGCAGAGATATTTTAATGTTGATATCAGCTGTTTTTAAAATTATCATTATGAAGAACCATATTGGATAACACCAGTACTGTTAAACTGATAAGGATTAGCACTTATCAATTACTTCTCATCTTTGGAATAGGAAAATGGAAGAAAATGGAAACAAAATTTAAATCCCTCTTACTTTTACTTTATCAGTTTGCTTAAAAACTAATGTGATAAGTTAATTTGTGAAATCTTTAAGTAAGACAAGTTGGTGTTTCTGGGCATAATATTTTGATTTGGACAAGAATGTCAGTCATAACATTTCTTTCCTTGGTTATACAGATCCCTATTATTCTTATTTCCTTGACAACCTTTTGCATATATTTGAGGGATGGAACTACAAATTTTACTATATACTGGGTATTTTACACATTTATTTAATACTTATGTCAAATCTATGAAATAGTTTTTGTTCTTTGTGCTTCAGGTTCCTAATATATGAAATTAGAATAATAATAGTATCTATGTTATAGGGTTATTATGAGAATTAAATAAGGTAATACATATAAAGACATTGGAAAAATTATTGTGTAAACACCCAAAACCATTAAAGTCATGATGATGATGATGAAGTTAGTTATTGATATTCCTTTCACAGATAATTGAGTCTATGATTGTGAATCACCTCAAATCACAATCTCTGAAATAGTAGAGCCAAGATTTGAACCCAGGCCTAACTAACTCAAAGTTTTTTCTTATTCCAATACTCTAGACTGCCCCTCAATTTCATTGTTTTAAAAAGATTTTATTTATTTGTCCGAGAGAGAGAGAGAGCGCACAAGAAGGGGGAGTGACAGGCATAGGAAGAAGAAGGCTTCCCACTGAGCAAGGAGCCTGATACAAGACTTGATCCCAAGACCCTAAGATCATTACCTGAGCCAAAGGCAGATACTTAACTGACTGAGCCACCCAAGCATCCCCTTAATTTGATTTCTTGAGCTGGTTATTAGGTAACCCAGTGAAACCTTGAAGGATGAATAGAGCTTTTCCAAATAGATGGGGTTTTGTTTGCATGTACAGGGAATAAGGGCAGAGGAAATGCATATGGATGAAATTGAAGTCATGATCGTTACAGCATACATGAAGACTTCTGATTGCTTGGATTTCCCCCCAAAATAAACTGTTTCTCAGGGCATCTGGGTGGCCCAGTTCCTCGTGTATCCAACTCTTGGTTTTGGCTCAGGTCTGATCTCAGAGTCATGAAATTTAGCTCCATGTCGAGCCCCACATCAGTCTCTATACCCCAAACAGAGTTAGCTTGGGTTTCTCTCTCCCTCTGCTTCAGCCCCTCCCCCTGCTTGTATGCATTCTTTCTAGGATAAATAAAAAAATCTTAAAAAATAAAACCAAGCCAAAACTGTTTCTCTTAATTTAAATACTTAATTCCTGCAATATGCTTGTTACAACTCTATTTGCTTAGAGGGAATGCTGAAAAATTAAATATATTCCTTTTCTCTAAATAAATTTATATGATTAGATAGCTGCATTGAGTACCTTGTGATAGAGATGTCTGATGAAACTGAAAGGAGGAGGAATGTGAAGAAGTTACTTACTGAAGTCCACTTATTGTTACAAGTATATACAAGTGCTAAACTTGATGAGCACTTGTGTTCTATTTTCCTTTATTTCTAAGGATAGTGAATCCTATAAAGCCACAACTGAGGATTGAGTATTAGGGAAATCATATATTTTTATTTCATGAAAGAGATTGGAAACTAGATTCTTCCCTTCATGTAGATGATGATGGTGGGAAACAACCTGATAAGAGATGATCAGGGAAATAACTATGCATATTACTCAGGGACCATTATTACTTCAGGATAACATACTGGGACTTTTGATTCTGTTCTTGCCTTTAGCCCTCAAAATTCAACCAGGGAGTGTACAACTCTTTGGTCTTTTGTCTTTCTGTACTCCTCCAACCACAACTTTCTATCCGATATTATGTTTCTTGATAGCACTACTTAAAATTTTTTGAGGTTTTATCATCTCTTGTCTGAGCTTCCTCTCTTTCTAAATTTGATAAGAATTAGACTTTGATTGACAAAAGCAGTTCATGATGTAAATAAATCAGTTTTTGAGGGAAGATATCATTTACCTGTTCTTCCCCCTTATTTAGATTTAGATATAAAGTCTTAATAATATCTAATAAATATACAAATTGACTGGGTTAAGTTTCTTAACAACTATTAATGAGCTATTATCGTTTGGAAACAAAGCTCTTGCACTCAATCTTCACATGACTCACTTCATCACTTATTCAGCAATCATAGGAAAGTATGCTTTTGTTTATATTTGGTTAAAGAATAGTTTTAGAAACCCGTTGTCTTTTCTCATTCTCTGACAATGTGTCTATTGTCAAACACTGCATTCATGCTGCTACAATATACACATTGCAATCATTGTAGTACATGTATTGTTTAGAATTGTATTGTTTAGAAATCTATTGTTTAGAATTCCTCCTTTGACACTAACTTATACTGAAAATTGAAAAGTGACTTCAGCATAGTTCCAGGATATAAGATCACTATATAAGCAATGACTAATTGGATACTAAAATGTTTAAAAATGTAACATCATTTTAAATAGCATGATAAATAGGAAATCACCTACTGTAAAAGATTTTCCCTTTTAATCTATAACTTGTTGCCTATAAATAAAGACACTGAAAGCCAGCAAGACAGAGATGCCTGGCAGGTGATCAAAAAGAATCTATGGGGCTCTCTCATTCGCCGACACCATCCTTCCTTTAGGGACTCCTGATTCAGCCAGAGCTGGATGCCGGCAGATACATATGACAAAAGACATGCAAGAATTTTATACTAAAAACTACAAATATTGCTGAGATAAATGAAAGATGACATAAATAAGTAGAGAGATGAACAATGTTATTGGATACAATGATAAATATAATGTGTTAGTTTTATCCAAATTGATCTATAGATTCAAATCAATCCCAATCAAAATCCCAGAAATCCTAGAAATTGACAAGGAGATCCTAAAAAATCTCTAGAGTAGCAAAAGGAACTTTGTAAAAGACGAATCAAGTTGGAATACATATGTCACCTGACTTCAAGACTTAGTAAGTTACAACTGACAAGAGAGAATGCTATTAGCATCAAGTTAGACAAATACATTAGTGGAACAGAGTAGAAAGTCCAAAATAGACCTGCATATATATGACCAAATGATATGTGTGACAAAGTTGCAAAGGCAATTTTATGGAGAGAGGATAATCTTTTCCCAGAAATGCTGCTTCAGCAAATGTATATCCATATGCAATCAACTTTGATTAATACCTTAACCTGTGGTAGTTCAGTTGATTGAGGGGCTGACTCTTGATTTTGGTTCAGGTCATGATCTCAGGGTCCTGGGATCCAGCCTAGCATAGGGCTGCACGCTCAGTGGTGCGTCTACTTGGAATTCTCTCTCCCTCTCCTTCTGCCCTTCACCCTTGCTCTTGCTCATACTCTCTCTCTCTCTCAAATATACCTTAAACTGTTGGAAACATTTTCCTCATTACTGGATTTCAGGTTATACATGTTTAGCATTAATTCTACATAAGCTGTCTTACGTCCTTTTTCAGTGCAGCCGTACACAATTTAAAAAATAAATAAGCACAAAAGGATATCGGAAAACCAGATTATGTCAGTTTATCCAATTACTAGTATTTGATTACTTAGTAAAGATGGTATTGGACATACTTTTCGTTGTAAATGTATGTCTTTCCATCTGTAATCAATAAATAGCCTATGTAGTGTTACGTTAAAAAGACTAACCTGTCCCCCAACAATTTTTGCTGATTGATTTCATTATCTATTAATACCTTTTTGCCAAGTATTCTTTTTTAATTTGGTAGGACCAAAATAATGGGCAGACTGTTGTTATATGAGTGTGAACTTTCAATGAGAATTTTTTTCTGTAAGAGATCATATGGAAATACCAACTTAGAACTGCTTTACTTTAATTTTTTACATTAATTTCTTGATATGTGGTTTATATAGATCTTATAAACCCTGGCAAAAGTTGCAGCAGTGTAAATTCAAACACCAAACCTGAGCTTGTGAGAATAAACCTGTGCTTACCAATTACTAAGGAGACCTTTAAAAAGAGTCTCATTCTCATATGAAAATACAGACAGATAGCTTTATTTTTCATTATGCTAATAATGGTAGAGGTTTTTTTTGTTTGTTTATTTGTTTTTGGTTTTTTTTGCAAGTCATGGCCCTGTGTGAGAATCTCACTCCAATTCCTTCCCTTGCTTTGGTCCAAATACGATCCTTATGTCTAAAAAGCAACCCTTCCAACAAAAGCCTCCAGGTTAGAGGTCAGTAAACTATTGCAGACAGATTAATTCTAGCCCCACAGACTGTTTTTGAAAGTCAAGTTTTACGAGAACAGGCCATGTCCCTTAATTTATATATTGTCTGTAGCTATTTTGTGCTACAGTAGAGTCGAGTGCTGTGACAGTACAACCAGCTAGTTAGCTGAGAAATTTACCATCTGGCCATTTTTGGGGAAATATTTGTCAACCCCTCTTCTGGGTCATAGCAATCAGGAAGCATCTTATGGACAAGTACATACTTGGGGCACTTTCATTCTTTTTTTTCTTTTTCTTTCTTTCTTTCTTTCTTTTTTTTTTTAAGATTTTATTTATTTGACAGAGAGAAACAGAGCCAGAGAGGGAACACAAGCAGGGGGAGTGAGAGAGGGAGAAGCAGGCTTCCTGCCGAGCAGGGAGCCCGATGTGGGGCTCGATCCTGCGTTTCTGGCATCATGACCTGAGCCGAAGGCAGTCGCTTAACCAACTGAGCCACCCAGGCGCCCACTTTCATTCTTTAGTTTAGATTTCTCTCTATCACAGAAGTATTTTTCTTTTATTTATTTTAATATTTACCTCTTTCATTTATTCTAGAATAGGTGTACTGATAAGGAATTTTTTCAGTTGTTTTAATCAAAAAATGAGGGCTCCTGGGTGGCTCAGTGGGTTAAAGCCTCTGCCTTCAGCTCAGGTCATGATCTCAGGGTCCTGGGATCGAGGCCCACATCGGGCTCTCTGCTCAGCAGGGAGCCTGCTTCCTCCTCTCTCTCTGCCTGTCTCTCTGCCTACTTGTGATCTCTCTCTGTCAAATAAATAAATAAAATCTTAAAAAAAAAAATCGGGCGCCTGGGTGGCTCAGTTGGTTGAGCGACTGCCTTCAGCTCAGATCATGATCCCGGAGACCCGGAATCGAGTCCCACATCGGGCTCCCTGCTTGGCGGGAAGCGAGCTTCTCCCTCTCTCACTCCCCCTACTTGTGTTCCCTCTCTGGCTGTGTTTCTCTCTGTCAAATAAATAAAATCTTAAAAAAAAAAAAATCAGAAGATGACTTCCACCTTTGTTGAAGAATAGTTTTGTTAGCATAGAATTTAAATTTGGCTGCTATTTTCTTTCAGCCCTTTGAATATATACTTCTATTATCCTCCACCTTCCATTATTTTTAAGACGTTATCTGTAAGTTGAATTCTTGCTTTTTCAGGCATAATATACCCCCTGCCTTGCTTTGATTGCACCTTAATTTTTGCATTAGTTTTCAGTAATTTATCATAATACGCCTAGATGTAGTTTTCTTTGGTATATTCTTCATGGAGTTAGTGATGCTTTCAGATCTGTGGCTTAAAGTTATTAATTAGTTTAGGAAAATTTTTAGCCAACATTTTTACGTGTATTCCAGAAGGAATAGAGCAGAACCTTATTTGTTTTTCTTCTCTCCTTCTAGAGAATTACATATTTTTTTATGAATTCTCTTTTCAACTATATCTAATCAGTTGTTAAAGACATTTATTGAATTTGTCATTTATATTGTTACATCTTTCAGTTTCAGATTTTTAATTTTATTTATTTTACAGAGAGAGAGAAGATAGCAAGAGAGAGAACACAAGCAAGGGAAGTGGAAGAGGGAGAACGAGTCTTCCTGCTGAGCAGGGAGCCTGATGTGGGACTAGATCCCAAGATCATGGGATCATGGCCTGAGCTGAAGGCAGACGCTTAACAACTGAGCCACCCAGGTGCCCCCAGATTTTTTTTTTTTTAAGATTGTATTTATTTATTTGACAGAGAGAGATCACAAGTAGGCAGAGAGGCAGGCAGAGAAAGAGAGGAGGAAGCAGACGCCCTCACGAGCAGAGAGCCTGATGCGGGCTTTGATCCCAGGACGCTGAGATCATGACCAGAGCCGAAGGCAGAGGCTTAACCCTCTGAACCACCCAGGCGCCCGCAGCCCCAGATTTTTAATTTTAAATGTAATTTTTAGTTCTTTGCCAAAGTCCTTAATTTTAAAATTTCTTTGATCGTATTAAAGATAGCTATTACAAAGTCTGTTTTTGATAGCTTCTTTATCTGGATCTCACGTATATTTTTATTATTTTTTGTTTTAGTTTTCACTTGTTTTATTGTTTCTTTATGCAACTGGTTATTTTTATATTCTGATTTTTGTATATCAAAATTATAATAAAAATATGTGGCTTAATATGATGTCATTTTCCTCTACGGAGGATTTGGGTTCTGAGTAGGCAGCTAAGGGCATTAACAATCCTGGATTACATTAAGGAATTATAATTCAGATGATTTAAAAGTGGCTTCAATGTGTTTGTAGGAGGAACAATTTCTGGTTAGTAATTATTTCCAGGCCAATTTAAAGCTGCAGGGGTGTCTTTGAACACCATATGCTTGATGTCTCTCAATATCAGTTCTGTTTCCCACTAGCCCTACAAAGTTAAAAAAAACCCAAAAACCAAAAACCAACCCTATGCTCAGTTTCTCAGGCTCTAGCCACCTTTCTGGAATTTACATGTGTTTTTAGGAAAAAATAAGTTCTTAATACCAGGTTTACCTTGTTGGGCCTATGTTTCTGCTGGCTGTTGGTGCAATAATTCCTACAGCTTTGTTCTTCAGTGCCTTTGGGTTTTCTAACTGCCTATGGTCCATGTTTTTTAGTCTGGCATTTACAGAAATAGATGTCGAACTGTGTAACGGATGCTGGGATATACCATCTAGAATCACTTCTGAATAAGAAGCTCTTTCCAGAGGTGCCGGCTGATGAGTGCGCATAGCTGAATTTCTCTTCTGGAGGTGGTTCTCAGTGTACGGTTGCTGCCTTGCCTAGGGTCACTGCTCATTCCTAAGGGCAGCCGAAACCAAATGACTGCTTGATGTGGGGCTACTTAGCCTTAGCCTCAGTGCCTCGATTTAGGGCTTCTCTGGAGAGTCATTTCAACTTAAGGGCTAGAGATTTGAATGGGGCATCTGTTGAAATTTCATATCAGTTCAACTCTACTTCCCTTATTTTCTTTTTTTTTTTTTTTAAAGATTTTATTTATTTGACAGAGAGAAACACAGCCAGAGAGGGAACACAAGCAGGGGGAGTGAGAGAGGGAGAAGCAGGCCTCCCGCCGAGCAGGGAGCCCGATGTGGGACTTGATCCCGGATCTCTGGGATCATGACCTGAGCCGAAGGCAGTGGCTTAACCAACTGAGCCACCCAGGCGCCCCTCTACTTCCCTTATTTTCTTACAGGCTCTGTTTCAGAGTATTCTCCAATAATCTACTGCATGTGAATCTCAAAGCCCCAGGAAACCAAATTATGAGAATCTATTTTTTACTTTGCTTTTACTGAAATCATTTTATCTTTTTTTTTTTTTTTTTTTTGCTACGTCTGACTCATTTTTGGGGAGAGAAAATCAGTGTCGGGAGAAGTAAAATATATATTTGGGACAAGTGATGTACTTTCGGTATGGCACACACAATTCAAGTATATTATCTTGTTTTTTGCCCGAGGAGGCATATCTTTGCTTTTTGTTTCACAATTACTTTTGAGTTGGTATAAATAGGAAGTCTCCTTTATGATATTTTTGTGGGATGATTGAGAATTTATTTTTATTCAATAGACATTAATATACTGCTGCCAAGCCACGTCCTTGAAACGTTCTCTCTTGGAGATTTTTACTCTTCTTTCTTCTTGCAAGTCTGGCAGTTCTTCAAGATTCTTCTTCTTTTTTTTTTTTTAAACTTTCAACATCCCTTCTTTTGCATACCACTTCTCTCATGGTCTGCCCACATCACTAGAGCCTGCTATTCCAGGTCAATCCACATTAGAGTTCCATGGAATAGCCAGAGGTTTCCCCCTAGGTATAGCAGGTTTAAACAGTGAGGGAACTGAAACACCTTATGTATTTCCCATCTCTTAAGTATGCTTTTCTGCTCAAATTGCGGCTAAAGAAATTAAAGGTAGTGTCTTTTAGGTCTGTGCCTTGCTATTTCAGACAAGTCTGCCCTTTGAGGGAGAAGCAGGCTTCCGCTGAGTGAGCACGTAGCCCGATGTAGGACTCCGGGATCAGGACCTGAGCCGAAGGCAGACGCTTAAGGGCTGAGCCACCCAGGTGCCCCTTTTAAGTGAATTCTGCAGAGATTTGTGTATGTACTTGGCTTCCTCTTTTAATCTGGAATTAGTTGTGTTGTATTTGGCAGCTATTATTCATAGATTATGCTGTAAGTTTAGGCTGTCTTTTAGTTTTGTTAAAAAAAGGAAGTGTCTTGTCCATTTTTCTTTTTTCTTATTTTTAATTGGCATAAATTAAGAGAAGACAGACATCTTTCCTCAGGCATCTTTGTGTGGAAATCATCAAGATTTTGATAATTATTTTATTTTATTTTTTAAAGATATTTATTTATTTGTTTGACAGAGAGAAACAAAGCTAGAGAGGGAACACAAGCAGGGGGTGTGAGAGAGGGAGAAGCAGGCTTCTGCTGAGCAGGAAGCCCGATGTGGGACTGTGGGCCTCGATCCAAGGGCTCCATGACCTGAGCCGAAGGCAGATGCTTAACAACTGAGCCACCCAGGTGCCCTTGATAATGATTTTATTAACAAAAACAGACAGATGGTATATTTCTGTGTATTTTTTGAGGTGAGAGGGTGTGTTTCCCCTTATTTAGATTTTTATTTGTTTTATATTACTAACTATAATTTTTTTTTGCATTGTAATAGATATATTGCCTATATCTATTAAATATCTAATAAAATGTTTCAGCTTCAGAATTAAGTTTGGTTTACCTATATTAGATTTTAGGTTTGGAACTGAATAGGCATCTGTATAACTTTGATATGGTAACTTAAATGAGAGGTTTTTTTTTTTAAGATTTTATTTATTTATTTGAAATTTGAGACAGATCACAAGTAGGCAGAGAGGCAGGCAGAGAGAGAGGAGGAAACAGGCTCTCCCCCAAGCAGGGAGCCCAACATGGGCCTCGATCCCAGGACCCTGAGATCATGACCTGAGCCGAAGGCAGAGGCTTTAACCCACTGAACCACCCAGGTGCCCGAGAGTTTTGTTTTTTATTGGAACATGGTTTTAAACATGTTCCTTCAAGTTTAAATTTCTTCTTTAAGAATTCAGAGCGGGCGCCTGGGTGGTTCAGTTGGTTAAGTGACTGCTTTCAGCTCAGGTCATGATCCTGGAGACCCGGGATCGAGCCCCACAATGGGCTTCCTGCTCGGCGGAAAGCCTGCTTCTCCCTCTCTCAGTCCCTCTGCTTGTGTTCCCTCTCTCGCTGTGTTTCTCTCTGTCAAATAAATAAATAGAATCTTAAAAAAAAAAAAAAAGAATTTATAAAAAAAAGAATTCAGAGCAAAATTATTTTATTCATTATAACTTGGTTTTAAATCACATCAGAAATCAGATTGCAAATACTCTTTGGATGACTTATTCTCAAATTTATTTGTCAAATAATTGTGTAATTCAACTTTGATGCTCTAAATCCTAAGCAGAATTATACTGTGATTTCAGATAAAGATTTATATAATTGTTATCTAACAAGTAAAACACATATAATTTATTCATGTTTGTGCGTGAAAATTTTCAATATTTTCCAGTATCACATTCAGGCCTTATGATAATGAACAGATTATTAGATGTACCTCTGAGAATTTTGCCTGACTTCCAGAGCATTTGGCAGGAAGTTCAGCTGACTTAAGCAACAAGGTCATCACTTACTGCTGCCGCTCGAGCAGCAGCCTTGCTACAATAGCGATCCCTTTCCTATCTTTTTTTTCTTATTTATCAAACTGTGTACCAAACAGATTGTGTTTGTGTGTGTGTGTTTGGTTTTGGTTTCATACCTAATCAATTGTCACTACTTGGTGAATATTAATCATATACTCACCAGTAACATTCTGTCTGAGAAGTAGAATGTAGCATGACTGGTGAATTGGATAAGCAAAGCCACTTGGAGTCCACTTACCTGCAGTTGGGCAATTCAATCACTTAAATTTTTTGAAGCTCAATTTCATAATCTCTAAAATTGTGAGCTCATATGATCTCTAAGATCCTTTGTAGCTCTGTAATCTGTATTTTTAAGATAATTTTCACGATTTTTTTGAAGATTTCATTTATTTATTCATGAGAGACAGAGAGAGAAGGGGCAGAGGCAGAGGAAGAAGCAGGTTCCACTGAGCAGGGAGTCCCATGCAGGACTCGATTCCAGGACCCTGGGATCATGACCTGAGCCAAAGACAATGGCTTAACCATCTGAGGCACACAGGTGCCCTTCATGACCTATTCTTGACAGAGTCTTATATAAAAGCAACTGAAGATTATTTATGACCTTGTAAGTAAAAAACAGAGAAGTGAACAAAAAATCACTCTCCTGCTGTATTTCTAAAGGATCTTTTATACCCTCATTTTTCACCCGATAGTTCATGTGTAAATGATATCCATTACTTAAAATTTCATATGCAAAGACCATCTGGTCTTTATAAATGCTGTTTCTGCTTTACCAAATATTGATAAATTGTGCAGCTTTGTGCTGCCAAATACTTAGGCCTCTTTGTCATGGCTTCATACCAATTTCAAAACGAATACTGAATATAATTATTCAGGGATGAAAGAACAATAGTAAATAAAGCCATATGCTTACTATTAAAGCATTTTATTTGAATAACTCTTAGTAGCATATTTTCAAAACTTGGTCCACTTATAATACTGGAAGAGTCCCCTTTTTATTTGATTCCTGAAACTACAACTCTTGGGCAATAGGCCCGTATGTATTAATGGTCCAAGCTAAATTGAGCTTGAGTAGTATTTGAAATTGGTTCTGTCCAGATACCAGATGGCCCAAGTTGGTATTTTATTTGTCACTTTCAAAGGAATTTTTTTTTCAATGTGGGAATGAGCAGATTCAAGGTGATGATGACTGTTCTCCTCCAGGTTTACGAACAACATTTAGTATCAGTGTCTGCATGGATGGTCCCAACGGAACTCACAGTTAACCAAGGACTCTGCTCCAGTTATTTACGCACTGAATTTTTCTCTCAAGAGTTTAGCTTCTTCAGATTTTTCTTTTATTCCTACCTCTTTTAAAACTTTAATTTTTTAACTAAAATACTACAAGTCCAGATAGGATACTTTGAACTCTGGAATTATCCCGTAAGTATATTAATAATCTGTGTTTTAGAGAAAACTGGAGTCAGCTGGCCTAGTCGCAAGGCTGGAGAATTTATAAAATGGATAGTAGGAGGTAAGATGAAGACAGTTAATGGCAAGTTTTTGAAATGGAGCTAAGGAATCTAGATTTTTTTTTCAGTGTAGGAAATAGCAATTCCCTCAAAGTTTTCTCAGCATGAAAGTGGGAGACAAGAGCTGAAAGTAGGGGTGGAGAGATATTTGCATTAAGCCTGGTGGGAGATGATCAGGATCTCAGTTTGGCAGTTGACTGTGGCAAAGCAGGGGAAGGGGTGAGTAAGAGCTTCTTTGGAAGAGTTAATGACAGGTATGATACAAGTCATGAGGGGGCTGTGCTGCCACCTCAGCTTCTCAGCTTTCACTGCCCCCTGCCCCCCAAATAAATAAGGCTTGGAATAGACTTGTTGACCTCCATCTTTGTAAACTCCTACAGGCATTTGGAAAGCATTGTAGAAAACCTGAATCAAAGGAAGTTGAAACTTAAGAGATAGTCATTTTTCTTCCAACTCCAGATACAAATATTCAAGTGAGAGCTTAGAACCAGAATTCTCCTTTTGGGGTTCACTAGAGTGTGTTTGTGTATAAGAGGTAGAGGAATAACATAAGCCAATTACCGACACTCTTTCCATCAAGGAGATTCAAGTTCATGATTTACTAAGGATGTCTTTCAATTTTTTTTTTTTACAAAATTCTCAATTATTTTAAAAATAAAATAAAATAAAATGCACAAATGAGGAAACACATTTGAAAAATTGCAGAACATACATTTTGCTCCTCCTCCTACTTCCTCACTGTGATGAAACTGCATAGCAAGGACCTGGAATCTGCTTTACCTAATAGTCACATGAAGGGGCTTGATGTGGAGGACCAGTTAATATACCATAGGGTCAACATTGACCAATGAGAAAAAGGAACTAGAAGGGAGTATTTCCTCTTTTTGGTGAACTGAGATTTCTATAAACCCTATCTAGAAATATGCTCATAGAGTAAGCAACTGAATGACCTTTTGTGAAGCCTTGTATTGCTGCCCTTCTTTTCCTGCCTCACTTTTCCCTCATTCTCAGTCTCCTAAACTTTCATCTTTCTGGAAGCTAGTATCCCTCAAACCTTAGTGAAACTAAGAATCAACTGAAGATATTTTTTTATGTACCCATGACTGTTCTCACCGCAGCCATTCTGATTCGGTATATTTGGGGCAGGGCCCAAGACCTTGTATTTTAACAAGTTCCAAGGCAATGTGGATGTTGATGATGGATGATGACTAGAATGTACCTGGAGTGCTGTAGGCTGGAGTATTAGCAGTTAAGTTTATCCTCAGGCTGTGGGTTCATTGTTTTTAATAGTAATTGTATATATTTAAGGTAGACAACATGATGACATACATAGTGAAATGATTGCTACAATGAAGATAATATATTTTTCTCAGTTAACATTTTTTCTCCCTTGTTGTGGTGAGAACACATGAAATCTAGTCTCTTAGCAAATTCCAGTATTCAGTACAGTATTGTTAACTATAGTCATCATGTGTATGTTAGATTTCTAGAATTAGCCTATATAACTTAAATTTTGTACCCTTTGATCAAGTGAGAGAGAGCATGAGCAGGGGGAGGGAGAGGAGAGGCAGAGGTCCTGTAGAGCAGGGAGCCCAACTTTTTTTTTTTTTTTTTTTTTTAAGATTTTATTTATTTGACAGAGAGAAACATAGCCAGAGAGGGAACACAAGCAGGGGGAGCGAGAGAGGGAGAAGCAGGCTTCCCGCCAAGCAGGCAGCCCGATGTGGGACTCGATCCTGGGTCTCCGGGATCATGACCTGAGCTGAAGGCAGTTGCTTAACCAACTGAGCCACCCAGGTGCCCCTGGAGAAATAAATTTTAAAAATAGTGTTATTTGAGGCAAGTGCCTCATAAGAGGACACTATTCTTCTGAAAACCCACATCCACCACCCTTTGTTAGGTCTAAGAACATCAGAACTGAGAAGTTCTGTTCTGGAAAACATGCAGTCGGAGGACCTGTAAGCAGAGAACTGGGGGGTATGTAGAAGAATGGATAGGGTCATACTGATGGGATGATGCAACAGAAGACTGCAGAGGGCAAATTCATGATTTGGGGCTACTCATTATTAACTCAAAATTCAGTCTTTTGCTATGAACAGCTGGGGTTGGTTTTAATTGTTTGTTGAAGTTGGAATTGTTTCCTGATTACTGGAATTAATAACTTGCATTAATAAAATAGAAATATTAGAACTTTCTTAAAAAGATTATTGTAGAAGTGGACACAAGATGCAGAGAAGGTAGGGATATTGGAATACATTTGTTATGTAAGAACTGAGAAATCTTTGAAAAATCAGTGTAAAATAGACATTGAGTTTTCGACCTAATGTGAAGATTTTCCTTTGAATCCTAAAACTTCCCGAAGAACAAGGACGATGAGAAAGAAAAATCATTAGATCAAGTGTCTTACTGCCCTCTAGTGGTTCTATGTGGCCTATGTGAACAGAGAGGCGAATTCCATAGTGCTTTACAGCAGAAGTCTTAGACTATATTTCAATGTTTCTCACATTAGGTGATTTATGAGATGCTTAAAAGGAGAAAACTTATTATTTCTCTGGTTTGGAAAGTTGTTTTTATTTTCACATTCCTAAATATGATTAAACATAAGCTCGTATGCTTGTAAATGCTTATAAAATTATACAACCAATACAAATTAATAAAAAAATAAAAAAGTAAATTGAGGATTTCAAATTAATGATGTTAGTGTGATGGATTACAAATAATATTAATATGATAGATGTGGATCTTTTGCTAAAACTAAATTTTGGCTCAAGCCCCCAAATGGTTATTTCTCTTACTATGCATTTTTGTTGTTGTTGTTTGGTTTTTGCTTTTTTGCCTTGGTCATATTCATATTGCCTGTACTAATATATAACATTAGAAGTTTCAACTCTTCCACAGTTTTATCTATCACACTATCAGTAAATTTTTTTTTCTACAACTTGAATTGATATGAAGTTGTTGTCTGTATCCCATTATTCCATGTGTGTTTTTGCAGGACTGTTTCAAATAATGAGGTATTTCTTGGTGTACATGAAAATATAAAAATGAATCCTAAAATCCAAGTTGGCTGTGGGTTATGAGGCATCCTATGGATGATCTGGAAAAATACTGAAATTAATGCCTAAAAGATTAAACTCTGAGATAGATATTGTAGATCACTGAGGATATATCCATTGATTACTAAGGAGTCTGAGACTCCAATTTTTTTTTTAAAGATTTTATTTATTTATTTGACAGAGACAGCAAGAGAGGGAACACAAGCAGGGGGAATGAGAGAGGGAGAAGCAGACTTCCTGCAGAGTGGGAAGCCTGATGTGGGACTCCATCCTGGGATGGGGACTTTGGGATCATGACCTGAGCTGAAGGCAGACGCTTAACGATTGGGCTTAACTACAGGTGCCCCTCAGACTCTAGTTTTAAAGCTTAGTTTACTCTAACTTCTTCATATTTAAAATGAGAAAACTGAAATCAAAGATATAAAGCCATATACTTAAGAGGTCACAATTAGTTAACATTGAATTCTGGAGTAGGACCCAGATCTTAGTACCTTCATGCCAGTATGTGTGCACTAAACTATTTTTTTATATAGAGAGGGAAAGATGCAGGGGACTGGAAATGATATTCTTTCTTTCTTTCTTTCTTTCTTTCTTTCTTTCTTTCTTTCTTTCTTTCTTTCTTTGATGTTATCTGTTTCTGCACTGGATTTTAGTTACAGTAATATAATTTTATCTAGAACTTTTTAAATTATGAAATTTTTGAGAACAATATTATTTTTGGCCATTTATCAAAGAGCAAGAGTTAAGTTGAATCTATCTTTCTCTCTCTATCCATGTAACTGTATCATCTATATCTATCTAATTTAAAATATGGGAGGGACGTCTGGGTGGCTCAGTCATTAAGCATCTGTGTTGGGCTCAGGTCATGATCCTGGGGTCCTGGAATCAAGCCCCATGTTCAGCTCTCCGTTCAGTGGGAAGCCCGCTTTTCCCTCTCCCACCTCCCCTGCTTATGTTCCCTCTCTGTTAAATAAATAAATCAAATCTTTTTAAAAAAATGGGAAATTTGGAGTAGCAAGTAATCTGGAAACAGATTTTAGAGTAGTGTTTAACATATATTAATTATCATGATTACTTTTCTCTATGTCTCTCACCTAAAAAACGTCCTTACCTTGTTCCTTAGCAGGAAATCACCCAGTCTTTCGCCATGATATGATGCTAGTTCTTACTTTTTACTAGATGTCTGGTTAGAGGTTCATAATTAATGATTTTTGAAAGAACTAGTTTTTAGTCTTGTTTATTTTCTCTATTGTTTTCTGTTTCTTTGCTTTCACGCTGATCTTTTATTTGTATTGATTTGTGTTTAACGTGCTCTTTTTTTTTTTCTGTTGCTTTAAGGTAGATGTTGAGGTTATTTGTTGAGACACTGTATCTTTTCTTCCTTTCTAACATAGGTGTTCAGAATTATCTATTTCCCTCTAACTATAGTAGCTGAATCCCACAAATTTTGATATGTTGTGTTTTTACTTTCAATCAGATAAAACATTTTTTATTTTTGCCTTTTTTAAAAAAAGATTATTTATTTATTTATTTGACAGAAAGAAACACAGCTAGAGAGGGAACACAAGCAGATAGAGTGAGAGAGGGAGAAGCAGGCTTCCCGCTGAGCAGGGAACCCGATGTGGGACTCGATCCCTGGTCTCTGGGATCATGACCTGAGCTGAAGGCAGTTGCTTAACCAACTGAACCACCCAGGTGCCCAGTCTTTTTTTTTTTTAAGATTATTTATTTATTTATTTGACAGAGAGAGACACAGTGAGAGAGGGAACATAAGCAGGGGGTGTGGGAGAGGGAGAAGCAGGCTCCCCACTGAGCAGGGAGCCCGCTATGGGGCTCGATCCCAGGGCCCTGGGATCATGACCTGAGCCCAAGGCAGACGCTTAACGATGGAGCCACCCAGGCGCCCATTTATTTTTGCTGTAGCTTCTTTGTTGGCATATGATTATTAAGAAGTGTGTAATCTAATTTTCAAATATATTCAATACATCTTTCTTTTATTGTTTTCTTTTTTAAAAGATTTTATTTATTTATTTGACAGAGAGAGAAAGATTACAACTAGGCAGAGGCAGGCAGAGAGAGAGAGGAGGAAGCAGGCTCCCCACTGAGCAGAGAGACCGATGTGGGCCTCTATCCCAGGACCCTGAGATCATGACCTGAGCCGAAGGCAGAGGCTTAACCCACTGAGCCACCCAGGTGCCTGTGTTTTCTTTTTTTTTAAAACTTTGTAATTTTCTTTTTTCTTTTTTTTTTTTAAGATTTTAGTTATTTATTTGACAGAGAGATCACAAATAGGCAGAGAGGCAAGCAGAGAAAGAGGAGGAAGTAGGCTCCCTGCTGATCGGGGAGCCCTATGTGGGACTCAATCCCAGGACCCTGAGATCATTACCTGAGCTGAAGGCAAAGGCTTAACCCTCTGAGCCATCCAGGTGGGCTTTCTTTTATTCTTTTCTAATTTTATTCCATTATGGTCAAGGAACTTGCTTTGCATGTTTTCAATCTTTTAAAACTTTACTGAGAATAGTTTTATGATCCACAATACAGCCGATCTTGCTTTATTTTCCATGTGCACTTGAAAAGAATGCATTCTGCTGTTGTTGGCGGGAGTTGTCTATAAATGACAGTTGGGTCACATTTTTTGATAGGGTTGATTAAGTTTTCTATGACCTTAATGATTTTCTGTCTATTTTTAGTATCAATTATTGAAAAAAGAAAAGGTTGAATTCTCCTACTACAGTGAAAGGTTTGTCTAATTTCTTATTGCACTTCCATCCGTTTTTGCTTCAGGTATTTTGAATCCCTCTTTTTTAGGAGCATAAACATTTGAAAGTGCTAATTCATGATGAACGGACCCACTTATTATGTTGAAATAACACTCTTTATCCTTTATTCTCTCCTCACTGCCTCGTATTAGAGCCACTGTGATTTTCCTCTGATTAGTGTATATATTTTTATAACTTTTTGTTTTTAACCCATGTGGTTCTTTATAGTTAGAGTGTGTGTGTGTGTGTGTGTGTGTGTGTGTGTGTTTTAAGATTTTATTTATTTGACAGAGAGAAACATAGCCAGAGAGAGAACACAAGCAGGGGGAGTGAGAGGGAGAAGCAGGCTTCCCACCGAGCAGGAAGTCCGATGTGTCTCCGGGATCATGACCTGAGCCGAAGGTAGTCACTTAACCAACTGAGCCACCCAGGCGCCCTCAAAGTGTGGTTTTTAATAAGCAGCATATTGATGAGTGTTGCTTTGTTTTACAATTCAGCTTGGCAATCTCTCACTTTTTTCTTTTTTTAGATTTTAATTAATTATTTGACAGAAATACACAGCAAGAGAGGGAATATAAGCGGGGAGAGTGGGGGAGGGAGAACAGACTTCCCGTGGAGTAGGGAGCCTGATGTGGGGCTCGATATAAATAAAAGTTATAAATAAAAGTTATTTATTATTTATCTCCCATGTCTCCACTTAACATTTTCCCCCTAAGTTATTGTACATGTGAATTACATTGTAGTGATCGTTTTAATGTCTTTGCCCACCAATTCTTCATCTGTGAAATATGTGATATTATTCCTCATTGTGGTTTTTCTGCTCTATTGTTTGCCTGGTAAATTTTGATTGGATGCCATATATTATGAATTTTACCTCTTGAGTGCTAGATATTTTTCATTTCTATATATATTCTTGGGATTTGTTCAGTTACAAGGGTAAGTGACTTTATAACCATTTGATCATTTGGATCAAATATTTTAGCTTTGTTATATGAGATTAAGTAGCATTTAGTCTAAAGCTAATTTTGTCCCATCACTGAAGCAAAAGCCTCTGAGTCTGTTGCCAGGCCTCAGGAATTAAGACGATTTCCACTTTAGCCAGTTGGAACAGGAACTTTTCCAGTTTTGTGAGAGCTTCAAAGATGTTTTTCCTCTGCTTCTCTCATGTAGTTCTTTCTCTAGCCTGTGGTAGTTTCCTCAAACACATGTGATGATCAGTACTCCATTAAAAACCTAATGAGACCCTCTCCAGATCTTTCTGTACATCTTGCTTATAGCTAGTGGTGGGTCCCGTGAACTTAGCCCCCTCAGTGCCCCCTGGATCCACAGCTCTGTCTCTTCAACTCAGTAGACTCTTACCCTCCACCTCATTTTCCTTTCCTGTGCTGCAACCCAGAAACTCTGAGCAGTAAGTTGTAACAACTGTAGGACTGACTTTATTCTTGTTCCCATTTTTCAAGGATGATTGTCCTTTGTTGCCTGATACTCAATGTCTTCCATTGCATCACGTATTTGTGTGAGTTATTTCATGTGGAAGGGCAGATTTGGTTTCCGTCATTTCATCTTGTTCAGAAGTTGCAGTCCAATCTTATTTTTGAAAGAATAAATAACCAAATGATTAATCCATACCTAGGATATTTTATTGGTGACAAACTTATTAGAACACAATTTCTCGCTCTCTCTCTCTCTCCCCCTCTCTTTCTCTCTGTCTCCATAATATATACGTGATTCTCTTTCTCTTGCAGGCATCTGAGTTTCAATACTGAATGATACAATGACAGTCTCTAAAGAGAGGTAGTGGTGGGTGCCTGGGTGGCTCATTTCTACATATTAAAAAAATTTTTTTTACTATATATACACAAAGAGATGAAACTGTAATACTATCTTATGTCGTTTAAAACTTATGTGAATGCTGTACACACACACACACACACACACACACACACACATGGCATAGAGTTTTAGAGTTGTATAGCATGTATATATCTGGAGCTATTTGTGGTGGGTTTTCCCCTTAATGTTTTTAAGATTGATCCACATTTTTTTTTTTCATTTTAACTTCAGTATAATATCCTTTGGTGTAATTATACCACAATTTATTTGTTCCTACTCCTGTAGCTACATTGGATGTTATGTATTTTACTGTATTGCCAAATTGATCTGCCAAAGTTGTGCTACTTTATGGTTTTAACAACATATGTGAGAATTAGGTTGTCTTTGTTTGAAGGTAACCAAAAATTGATTATAGGGAGGAAAGAACTCATTAGAAAATTACTGAGTAATAAAATAGAAGGAATAGCCAAATAACCAAGTCTTAGGAAAGATAGAAACCAGGGTTTTAGATGTAAGAACTGGGAATTAATTGTTGTTTTTTTTCCCTTGGTAATTCTTTCATTGTGGTAGAATATATAGAACATAAAGTTCTTTTATTGTAGTAAAATATATAGAGCATAAAATTTAAAATATATAAGCTAGTGGCATTCACAATGTTTTGCAGCCATTATCGTGATCTAGTTTCAGAAACTCATCCCAAAAGGAAACTCTTCCCATGAAGCAGCTACTTCCCATAGCCCCTTTTTCCACCACCTCCTGCCAAGCACTAACTTGCCTTCTGCATTATGACTTGACCTATTTTGTATATTTTATATAAATGGAATCATACAATTTGTGTCTTTTGTGTCTGGCTTTTTCCCCTTAGCATAATGTTCAAGGTTCATCTGTGTTTCAGCGTGTGTCACTATTTCACTACTTTTTGTGGCTGACTAATACTTCATTTTATGGATATACCACATTTTATTTATTTAGTTGAGGAAGGTTTAGGTTGTTTCCTTGGTTTTCTTTCTTTTTGTTTTTTTTTAAAAGATTTTATTTTTATTTTGACAGAGAGAAACACAGCCAGAGAGGGAACACAAGCAGGGGGAGTGAGAGAGGGAGAAGCAGGCTTCTCGCCAAGCAGGGAGCCTGATGTGGAACTCGATCCCGGATCTCCGGGATCATGACCTGAGCTGAAGGCAGTCGCTCAACCAACTGAGCCACCCAGGCGCCCACCCTTGGTTTTCTTTTTAGAGTTCTGCCTTTAGAAAACAACATCAGTCATCTTCATCTAAAACTTCATTATTACTTGTAGTTCATATTCTTGGGAGAGTCTGCCTCATTGGCTTAACTTAGGTCATATGTATAGCTCTGTCACTGGACAATGAGTTTCTGTTAGTGACAACCTGATGAGATTTAAATAAATTTGAGATGGTGGATGAATGTTGCAATTCCTAAAAAAATACAAAGCAAAATGAATCAAGAACTAATGTTCATTTTATGTCCCTTGGAAATTACATCTAAGCAGAATTTTCTTTACTTGTCTAGCATGTTGATGGTGCTCTATCATTTTATATTTTTTGATGATGATTTTTTAAAAAGATTTTATTTATTTATTTGACAGAAAGAAACACAGCTAGAGAGGGAACACAAGCAAGGGGAGTGAGAGAGGGAGAAACAGGCTTCCCGCTGAGCAGGGAGCCTAATGTAGGGCTCGATCCCGGGTCTCCGGGATCATGACCTGAGCTGAAGGCAGTCACTTAGCCAACTGAGCCACCCAGGTACCCTTGATGATGATTTTTTGATGATGATTGTTGCTATATATCCAGTGGCTTATTTCAGTGGAATTTTGGGTGGGGGAGAGAGTGCTGCCAGACCTCAGATTATTAAGTGTTCAAAAGTTATGATCTAATTTTTTCTTACAAGTGACAGTGATTATATGTAAGCTGCATCTTCTAGAAAATGGTCAGCCCCAAAATGAACCTAGAAACCAGTTATGGGATAAAGATCCTCTTCTAGGAAGTCAAACTCTCTCTCTTTGCAGATGACATGATACTATATGTGGAAAACCCAAAAGACTCTACCCCCAAACTACTGGATCTCATACAACAATTTGGTAATGTGGCAGGATACAAAATCAACACGCAGAAATCAGTTGCATTCTTATACACCAACAACGAAAAAATAGAAAGGGAAATCAGAGAATCGATTCCATT
>PITA01009113.1:27805-80003 GCA_004023965.1 Spilogale gracilis | reverse complement strand
TTTCTTTCTTTCTTTCAGAGAGAGTAGAGCAAGAGAGAGAGCACAAGAAGGGGTGAGGCACAGAGGGAGAGGGAGCAGCAGACTCTACACCGAGCAGGGAGCCCGATGCAGAACTCAATCCCAGGACTCTGAAATCATGACCTGAGCCAAAGGCAGACACTTAACAACTGAGCCATTCAGGAGCTCCTGCCATATTTTCTTAAAAGAGAGTCACTCAGTCTAGTCTACATTCAAGGGAATGGGAAGCATTCTTGGAGACTTCCAACCCCAGTCGGATTGCTATTCTTGAGCAGCATTTCTAACTCAAGCTATATTGTTTCAGTGTAAAGTGAATCTAAATCCTTTGGACTTATGGGACATGTGGTATATTTGGAGGGAAACTTGAGTCATTGAAATCTGACAATGCTAAATACTATTCTTTGTGTTGTTCTTTCATGAATAAATTTGGCGTCTGTTAAACAACATGGCGGAATGAGATAAGTGACACATGTATCCTGCATCAGTGTTTATCAGACTTCCTTTTAATGTTTATGAGAAGTAAAAATAGCCATGTCTGTGGATAATTCTAAAAGAGAAACTCCTGATCTAGGTTTGTAGTCTCTGTATGGTAGGAGTGATGGGTATTCCAAATACCTGTTGGAATTTAGTTGGGAACGCAATGGGTTTTTCTCTCGAGGCAGTGTTATATAAGGTGGATAATTTTGTAACCCACTGTGCGGCCAGCCTGTTTATCACTACAAGAATGTACTACAAAGCTTATCGGGGCACTTGGGTTTCTAGGCCTTAGGCTCTGGAGGTCAGAGCTGTGGCTTCCGGTCTCCCCACCAGTACGTCTAGGTTTGGTCCTGTGTTCAAGGGCCCATGGCCCTGAGATCCTTGGACACAGAGGCCATGGTGTCTCTGGAGCCGAAGCTTTGTGCAAAGAAGTCCCAGGAGAAAGATTCGAGATGTAGCCCACTGCTTTGCCCACCGTTGGAACTTCATAGAGTTGTCCTTGCCACACCCCCAAACCCTATGCTAATGGACTAAAAGCCTTGTAAAGAAAGAGAAGGCAAAACAGCCTTCCAAAGATTGTCATGTGTCCAGAGTCTCATATGTCATTGTTGGAGGAACTGAGGTAGACAGTTTTTTGGAAGAGCTGAAACGTGCACCTGGGAATAGCTGACTCTCGCACTGTGCTGGAGCTGAGGGGCCTGGTCAGTGTTGCTTCAGGAAATGAAACGGGGGGAAATACGAGCAGTTACAAAGAGGCAGATTTTAAGAAATCCAAATCATTCTGACTGAGCTATAAACAGTGAAATAAGGGCCTCATAGGTACCTCAGCCAGGCATGGATAGATGACACATGCTAAAGCTAGAGAAGGTGCTTTGCTTGGGAGACTGGATAGACTTCGAATAGCCTCTTAAACTCGGTGCTGCTGTGTTAAACTCCGCAGCACCCTTGCTCACCCAGCCTCTGGGCAGACCTGCTCCTCCCCTGTCTCCACCACCCCCACCGCCTTTCATGACTCCCTTTCCCTTGCAGGCCTACGTGTCATGTTTGCCCTAACCTCAGTAAGTGTGGAGGTGGTGAGGGGAGTCTACAGTGAGCCAGTGGAAAGAGGTGTGTGGCGGGGATTTGTTTAGAGCTTGGTTTTCTGGGGTCACGTTTGGGAGTTTCCAAGAACACTGATTGCTGCATTTACAGTGTCGCCCTTCTGGTCAGCTTTCCCTGCCACCTTTGACCAAGCTGGCTATTGTTACCACTGCCTCGGACTGCCAGGTTTCCAGTTTAATCAGAGCGACCTGCCCCCGTCATCTCTGTCATCCTTTCTACCCCCCTTTTCCTTCTCAATCTGTTTTTCTTCTTTTTAATTTCTGGAGAACATGGTAATTTAGTATTTAAAAGACTGTTTCTTTCCATTTCTCTCCTTTTGTCAGAAAAACAAAGAGAATACTATTATACAGGTAAGGTGAGTTGAGTGGAAGATCAGGCCAGTTCAGGGTTGCAAGTTAGGCACCACAGTGCTGTTCGCATGACTTTGCAAAATTAAGAGTTTACTCCAGTTAGTACTAGATGTTTTTACTTTGTGTCTTGGATTCACGAGAGAATTTCAGGTAACACCTCAATTTAATTTTTCTCTAGTATGTGAGTCCTGTGTCGGGCCAACCTGATTTGGTATGGTTCTTGAGTGTGCTTGTTTTTGGTCATACCAGACCTTGGCAAAGTTTGGTTTAAAGCTACAGCAAGAACCCTCCTCAGTTAAAATAGGAAAGGTAGCTTAAAGGATGTTTGTCAGCAGTTATATTTTTGGCTACGTGGCACAGCAAAATGTTTAGGAAAACATACTTAGTAATTTTAAATCTGAAATTTATAACTAACTTTTTTTTTTCTCCAGAGGCATAATAAGTAGGACTTTCTGCTTTCATCTTTATTTTCACGATTAATTACTTGAGTTAGTAGAAGTTTTTGGCTCCACCAAATTATTGTGTGATACTGTTATAATAGGAGGTAAACATAGATTCTGTTATGTCTGAATGAACTGTGCATAAATTAGAAAGCTCTGTAGAGGATTTATTTAATATAAGTTAAACAGATATAAAAGGAAGATTCTACTGTTTTGCTTGTTACAAATGTTATGTTTAAAGAAACTACAAGCAGTAGTTTTCAAACATGAATGTGCTTAAGCCTTACTTAAGGTAGTTTGCATACATAAAGCTATTTCTTAGGTTCTATTACCAGACATGGCTAATTCTGATTCTGTTTCATTTTTAATACACATCCTAGGTAATTCTGGACCCTGGGAACTTTATTTCTGACAAATACCCCAACTGGTGGGTTAAAAAAAATTAAGTGGTAGATTGGTCTATTTTTTGAAATTAATCATCTTATACCATTTGCTCTTTCATAGAAGTAAACTTACTTTTTAAAAACTAGATTAACTTGTTTGTAGCATCATGTTTTACTGAAGTTAGAAATAGCTATCATGGTGAAAATTTTTTTTCCTCCAGAATAGAAATGGATAGAATGGACAAATACATCTTTTAAGACAACCAGGATCATGTATTTCTTTGTGAGTCTGCAATGACGGTGTGATTGAGGTATAGGTTGATCAGGAAATAGTATTTCTAATTATTAGAAAGATACATTGTAATTTAGTAAGATCAGCAAAAGTGATTAAAGCATATAACCCTGCATGTAAGCCAATGACTTAAAAACATTTCATGGGACACCTGGGCGGCACAGTGCATTAAGCATCTGCCTTTGGCTCAGGTCACCATCCCAGGGTCCTGGGATCAAGTTCACATTGGTCTCCCTGCTCAGTGGGGAGTCTTCTCCCTCTGTCTGTAGCTTCCCGGCTTGTGTGTGCTTGCGTGTGCTCTCTCTCTCTTTCTCACTCTGACAATTAAATAAATGAAATCTTAAAAAAAAGATAAGCTTTAAAAAAATTTCATATAGCATTTGGCTAGAAAAGTCCCTTTGTAATATTGTTACAGGTAAGTAGGTATATGAGGTTTGTTACTATAACCTGCCATCTTGATTGAAATATTATATATTGTTTTATTTTTAAATATTTGAGGCTTGCTAGTATTACTGTGACTTTACTAAAACCATTTTACATATATTGCCTTTCTGATAATGAAGTTAATAGCTCAGAAATTATAAGTTTTACAATTTCCAGTTTGACTCAGAGGAAGACAAATTGGACTTTATTTTTATTTGAATCAAGGGACCTACGGCAGAAAATTATAAGGTGTCTTGTTTATTGATTTAAAATATGCTCTGGCTTTGAAAATCTTTTTTAAAATTTTTGTTAGCGAGAGAACATGTGCTCTTGCGCAGGCGCACACTCACGTATGCTCAGTGGGGGAGGGGCAGAGGCAAGAGGAGAGAAATTCTCAAGGAGAATTTGCAAGGAGACTGCGCGGAGCCCATGGACCTCATGACCCTGAGATCATGACTGGAGCCAAAACCAAGAGTCCAACACTCAACTAACTGACTGAGCCACCTGGGCTCCCCTAGCTTTAGAAATCTTTGAAATTCATTTCCCACAGTGTCCTCTTCTCTCCTGCTTGTTTTAGAGTCATTTTCCTTTAATAAAATAAACAAGTTGAAATTTTGAAAGGTATTTTAATCGTGAAGACACAAGGAAATCAGGGATGACTAAAACATATAGTTCAAATATCACTTTTTTTCTTATGATAGAATTCTTAAGAGAATGGAGATTCATCTTGCATTCACCTTATGTACTCTGAAATCATTAATTGTCAACAATTCTCTAATGTTTTCTGGGTGTGTTTATTTAGGTGTTGATCTTGTAGTCTATTATTTCATTAAGTTTCCTTACTGATTGGCTTTTAAAAAATCTATTTAATTATCTGCATTCTTCTTCCTTGATTCCCTCATTTCCTCCTACTTTTACTTTTCTACAGTGTGGGGTGTAATGCTTAACTCTTTAGGCTCCTGTCCTGCTTTAAAGAAGCACATGTTTATTTTAAGTGAGTAACAGTGAACTAACACATGGCAATGCAAACCGGTATCTTGTGTTAGATAGTGTGTTAGATTGTGTTAGTGTTTTCATGTTGCTAGGTTCGGAGTCTATTTTTAGAATTATCAGCTAAGTGTAAAACTAGCCTGAACTGATGTCTGATTGTTTCGAAAGTACTTCTGACACTTTAGACAGTTTATGCTTCTTCAGGATTTTGGTTTTTACCGAGGAACCCTCTGGACGCCTTGGTTTCTGGTACAGCTTGTCGGCAGACGGTTAGGCATTCAGTAAATATCTGCTGAACAAACACGTTTTCACCCTGGATATCTTTAATGAGACTAGTTTTATTTAATGAGTCCAGTTTTATTTAAGAAATTTTAATTTTGATCAGTATTCAAACACAAATAATCTCCCAAAATAACTTAAAACTGCTGAACTGCAGGGTGGAAATGGCGGAAGCACCAATCGTAGAGAATTTCTGGTTAATTTTTAGTGTCTACGTCAGCAAAGCTGTAGCTGTTGGCGAAGATCCGAAATAGGTCTATACTGTGTATAATCGTGGAATTCATTATTCCTTGATAAAATGGGATTCTGAATGCAGAGTTCTTTCATTCTCTTAATGAATGAGCCCATGACTCACTTGAAAGATAGGGAGGAGGTTATTATAGGTTTGTAATTATTTGCACTACAGATTTCCTTGAGCCCATACCTGGCTTTGAATTATTGTCACCGTGGTAAGATACTCTGCTTAAACAGTACTTGGGCATAAAGTGAATTGTTTATTTTGTTTTCAACCCAAGCAGTACTTTGGTCCGAGGCAAAGTATGAACAGTATTTCATATATAGTCTGGCCTAATCCTGGGGTTTACAACATTATTGCCAGAGACAATATGTTTAGCTTTACCATCTTTGATGAGTCATTTCTGGGAATTAGCTGAACAAGGGCTAGATGTGGGTATAAGAAAACCTTTAGGCATCTGAAACTGATACTTAGAAAATCAGTGTGAGTTCTGAGAGATTCAGAGATATCAGATTCAGGTAACTGTAGTAATATCCACGGGCATATATAAGTGGTATTTTGCTCTTTTTCCCACATTATTTATTTCTGTATATGTTCTGTAGCTAATATGGGAAACTGTTTTCTCTCTTGTAACATTTCATTGCCCCTTCTGATTTCCTCCTCCTCCTTTCACTAGTTGAAAAGTGACAGGCTTATCCCCCCCTTTCTCACTCCCTCATAACTTTTCACATTGAAGATTTTTCTTTGTTTCCTTTTTTTTTTTTGCCCCTCCCTCTACTCTATGACTTTCAGCCATTGCTTCTTCCAAATTGCTGCCCCTCAGAAACATTCAGACCTGTCCTTGAATCCCAGTTTTTAAGTTCTGCCTATGAAACTTACCTCTCAGTTTGTTTTCTGATCTTTCAAATGGAGGAAAAATTATACCCACACCATGTGGTGGTGTATTAGTTTCCTGGGACTGCCATATACATTACCACACACTGAGTGCCTTAAAACAAAAGGAATTTATTATCTCCTGGTTCTGGAGGCCAGGAGTCTGAAATCAGGTGTTGTCAGGACTGTGCTCCCTCTGGAGCCTCTTGAGGGGATCCTTCCTTGTTGTTTCAAGCTTCAGGTGCCTGTTGGCATTTCTTGCCTTCCTGGGCTTGTGGTCACATCACTGCAGTCTCTGCCTCCATTTTTACCTTGCTTTCTTCTGTGCCTGTACGTGTGTGTGTGTGTGTGTAAAATATCCTTTGCCTTTTTCTATCTGAGCATTTGTCATTGGATTTAGAGCCCACCCAAATAATCCAGGATGATCTCCTCATCTCAAGATCCTTAATTACATCTGCAAAGATTCCTTTCCCAAATAAGATAACATTTTCACAGCTTCTGGGAATTAGGATGCACATATTTTGGGGGGAGCACTATTCAGCCTCCTACATACATGCATACATGTGTGCACACACTCAGGGAGGGGCAGATGGGGAGGGAGAGGGAAAGAATCTCAAGTGGACTGTGTGCTGTGCACAGAGGAATGTACAGCTGGAGGCAGAGACTGGAGTGATGTGACCATGAGCCCAGGAAGGCAAGAAATGTCAACAGGCACCTGCCCAATACAGGGGCTCGATCTCATGATCCTGAGATCATGACCTGAGCTGAGACAAGAGTCGGATGCTTAACCCTGAGCCACCCCGGGGGTCCGTCCCCTCCCTTCTCTTTAGAAGCTTCTGCCCACCAACATTCTGCATGATTTTGGCAGTTAGTACAGCCATATCTCATTTTATTATGCTTTACTTTATTGTGCTTTTCAGATAATGAGTTTCTTTTTAAATTGAAGGTTTGTGGCAATATTATATTAAGCAAGGCTATTACTGCATTTTTCCCAAGAATATCTGCTCACTTCATGTCTCTGTGTCACATTTGATAATTGTAACATTTCAAGCCTTTCTGTTATTGTTATATTTGTTATGGTCATCTGTGTTCTTTGATATTATTATTGTAATTGTTTTGTGTGTCCTGAAGTGTGCCCATATAAGATAGCAAACTTAATCAATAAAAGTGTGTGTTCTGACTGCTTTCCTGATAGGCCATTCCCCATCAGTCTCCCTCTCCTTGGGCCTACCTATATTCCCTGAAACACAACAATATGGAAATTAGGCTAATTAATAATCCTGCAGTGTCCTTTAAGTGTTCACCTGAAAGGAAGAGTCGCATGTCTTTCACTTTAAATCAGAGGCTGGAGATGATACGCTTAATGAGGAAGGGATGTCTGAAGACGAGATAGGCAGAAGGATAGGCCTCTTGCACCAAACATCCAAGATGTGAATGCAGAGGAATGGTTTTTTGTTTTTGTTTGTGTGTTTTTAAGATTCTTCTTTGAGAGAGGGAGAGGAAGAGAGGGCACGAGGAGGGCAGAGGGAGAGGGACAAGCAGACTCCCTGCTGAGCCGGGAGCCTGACACAGGGCTCCACAAAGGGCTCCATCCCAGGACCTTGAGATTATGACCTAAGCCAAAAGCAGACACTTAACCAACTGAGCCACCCAGGTGCCCCTAGAGGAATGGGTCTGGAAGGAAATTAAAAGTGCTACTCCAGTGAGCACATGAGTGATAAGAAAGTGAAACAGTCTTATTGCTGAAGTGGAAAAACTTTTAGTGGTTTGGTTAGAAGATCCAACCAGTGACAACATTCCCTGAAGCTAGAGCCTAATCCAGAGCCAGGCCCTGATTCTCTTCAATTCCATGAAGGCTGAGAGAGGTGAGGAAGCTGCTAGAGAAAAATCTGAAGCTGGCAGAGGGTGGTCCATGAGGTTTAAAGAAAGAGCCGACAGAGGAAGGTAGAAGCAGCAAGTGCTGGTGTAGTAGCCATAACAAGTGATCAAGAAGGTCTAGTTAATTAACAAGGGTGGCTACACTAAACAACAGATTTCTAATGTAGACAGAACAGTTTTCTGTTGGAAGAAGATGCCTTCTAGGACTTTTCTACCTAGAGAAGAGGAGTTAGTGCCTGGTTTCAAAGGTTCAAAGGACAGGTGGACTCTCTTCTTAGGTAGGGGTTAATGTAGCTAATGACTTTAAGTTGAAGCCATTGCTTACTTGCCATTCCCCAAGTCCTAGGACCCTGAAGAATGATCCTAAATCAATTCAGCCTGTGTTCTAGAAATGGAAGAGCAGAGCCTCAGTGAGAGCACATTTGTTTACAACGTGGTTTACTGAATATTGTAAGCCTACTGTTGAGACTTCCTGCTTAGATAAAAGGTTTCTTACAAAATATTCCTACTCGTTGACAATGTACCTTGTCACTCAAGAGCTCTGATGGAGATATTCAAGGAGGTTAGTATTTTCTGTCTGGTAACAGAACATCCATTCTGGAGCTCGTGGGTCAAGGAGTCATTTTGACTTTTAAGTCTTATTTAAGAAATAGATTTCATAAAGCTTTACCTGCCACATATAGTGATTCATCTGATGGCTCTGGGCAAGGTAAATTGAGAACCTTCTGGAAAAGATTTCACCTTCTAGACCCCATTAAGAGCATTTATCATGGGAAGGGGTCCAAATATCAGCATTACCAAGAGTTTGAAAAAAGTTGTTTCTAACCCTGATAGACGACTTTGAGGGATTCAGGACTTCATGGAGGAAGTCACCGGAGATGCGGTGGAAAGAGCAAAAGAACTGGAATTAGAAGTGGAGCCTGAGATGTGACTGAACTGCTGCAGCCTCCCGAGAAGACGTGAATGAATGAAGAGTTCCCTCTTATGGATGAGCAAAGAAGGTGGTTTCTTGAGATGGCTTCTACTCCTGATGAAGATGCTGTGAAGGTTGTTGAAGTGACAATAAAGGATCAGAATATGACATAAATTTACTTGAGGAAGCAGTGGCAGGGTTTGAGAGGCCTGGCTCTAGTTTCAAAAGAAGTTCTACTGAGGGTAAAATGCTTCCAAACAGTGTTAGCCTGCTACTGAGAAATCACTGATGAAGAGAAGCAGCATATGATGTGGCAAACTTCACTGGTGTCTTATTTGAAGAAATTGTCGCAGCCACTCCACCTTCAGCAGCCACTTTGATCACGCAGGGGCCATCAACACTCAGGCAAGACCCTCCATCAGCAAAAAGGGTATTACTTGCCGAAAGCTCAGGTGATGATTAAGATAAGATTTTTTTTTGGCAATAAAGTATTTTTAAATTAAGGTACGTACATTGCTTTTTAAGACAATGCTGTTGCATACCTAATAGACTGTAGTGTAAACTTTTATATGCACTGGGAAGTGAAAACATTTTTTTGACTCGATTTGTTGCAATATTTGCTTTATTGTGGTGGTCTGCAGCAGAACTGCCGTGTCTGAGGTATGCCTGTGCTCAGCTCAGAACATTGCCACTCCACTTCATCCCCCACTGATGTCCCTGTTGGTGGCCATCAGGCAGTCTGGTCCTTATCTTCCATCCTCCCTTGTCTGGCCATGTTAGGTCCTCCTAGTTGTGACCCGCTCTCCCTTGCATCTCTCCAGACCATAGTCTTCCTAAGCTTACCCCTCTGGGACTTTCTCACTTATTGTTAACATGACTTCTCATCTTCACAATGACCTTGAGTCCCGTCCCTCCCTCCTGTGTTTTTCACACGTCCATCCACATAGACCTTTATGAATTATTTTTCATTGCTGCCAAACTCTACCCAAGTTGCCCTGTTTACTTCTGGATGTGCGTGCACCCGTACCCCAGAGCCTCTGCTTATGTGGTCCCTTCAGTGGACGTGTTCCTTTCCATCCTTCCTCCTATTTCATTCAGTGCCTTACATTTAAATTTACTCTTTCTTCCCTCTTCTTAGGCCACAGTCATGCTCAGGTTTCTCCTGTCTAAAAAGAACTTCCTTGGCCTTGCTCTCACTTCTCTTTTCTTAAAGTTGCTTTTACTTTGTCACTGCCCACTTTACTCTGTCCTACTTGCCTTTTCCCAGAAACTCTTTCTTTTAAAGATTGACAGTGATCACCTACCAGCATTTTTAGGAGGCTACATTGTAGAGTGGTAAGGAGCTCGACTGCTGGGGCCTGCCTGCTGGGATTCGAATTCTGCCTCCATCACCAGCTAATAACTGTGTGGCCGTGAGCGAGTTACTTAAATCCATGTTTCAATTTCTTGATCTGTAAAATGGGAATAATATTAGTACCTACCCTCATAGGGTTGCTTGTGAGGATGAATTAGGCTAGTATATGTAAAGCTCTTCTAAGGATGCCTGGCAAAGAGGATGCACTAGGTATTACTGTTCTATTTTTTTTTAGTATTATCATTTTTTAAACCTTTCTTTTTAGCCTCCATGGTGTTTGATATGGTTGACCATTTCCTCTTCTTCACTGGTGTTCAAACGCAGACTAATTCATCTCGGGGACTTTTATCTTTGTGACCTTCTTTGTGGTCTCTTTCCATGTGTCTGAACTGCACGTATCCCTTTCTGGATGTTTTTCCTTATGGCGATTGACCACTGTAGTTCCTACCCTTATATGAGTGTCACTCCAAATTGCATTTCTTGCCCTTCTTTTAGCTCCAGTCCTGCACTTATAATGAACATAACCAACATAATCTCCCTCTCAGAATCAGCTCCTCGCTGGGTTTCTTTTTGTTAAACAGACCTGCAGCAGTGTATCATAGTCCTGGGATCAGGGGGATGTGTTCGAGGCCTTTGAAGCTCAGCAATCTTTCCAGATCAGTGCAGACTTGCACACCCTCCTTGTCTGGAATACTTTTTTCGCTCAATAAAGCTGGATGTGGAAAGGGATGGGGAGACAGTGCTGGCAAGTGCATTCCTTAGTTTCCTTCAGTGGAGAATTAAATCTCATGTCACAAACCCAGGGCGGGATGCCTAGCTGTTGTAAACTTGATTTTTGAGGGTTTTTTTGTTGTTGTTGTTGTTGTTGTTGTTGTAAGTATTCCACGCTCTCCCTGCCACTCCCTCAAAGCAGACCTAGGTAAATAAGTTAAATTTATGTCTCACAAAGCAGAGGCAAATAGCAAATTAACTGAAGTAGAGAACAGGGCATGATTTTAATTAAGCAGTGGTAGTTTTTTTTAGTGTATTTCTGAGTTGTCTCAATACCAAAGGGCATAGCTGAGAAAGATTTCCATTTTCTGAAATGCAGTTTCTTTTACCTGGAATAGAAATTTTAGACAAAGATTTCCTCTAACTTGCTGGTGTGCCAATAAGGCGTTACATTTTATCTTAATAGTAAATAGTGGTCTCATAGTTATTTGAGTGTGGGCTAACAGTTTAAGGTGTTTAGAAATGAAATAATTGGATCTATTCCCGTGCTGGGTTAGTGTGCCTTGCCATACTTTGACGCATCGCATTTTTCCTGTTAACAACGACTCTGTTTAAACAAAACGATTTTGTTCCCTGATGGGTTTTGATCTTTGGGGATTAAACCCATGAGGACCATTAACCTAAGGACTGTAACTCAATTAGCTGTAAATGATTTAAAATAAACTAATAGATTCTCTGTTTGGAGAGCTAGGTATCTTACATTCCTTAATTTTCCTCCATCCATCTAATGAATAGTAAATGCATTCTTTTGTCACAGTTGCCATCAGTTAATCATTTTCTTTCTTTCTTTTTTTTTTTTTTTTTTTTTCCTGTAACAGGTTTGGTTTGTTACCTGATGTTTTGGAAGTTTTTAGGATAATCTGACTTTGATGATTCTTTTCTATACCAGGTCTTTTCTTTGCAGCTTAAATTTGACTTCACTTCACCACGTCAGACAATATTCTTTACATAAACAGGCGTGTTAAAAATTCAGTTTCCAGGACACATGAAAGTGCACTGTTGTTCTTACTTAGCAGATATTTGCTTGGGCCAGTATTGTGTCCGCCGCTCAGTTCTGCTGCCCCAGGATGGGTCTTCTCTGCGGTTTGGTACAGAACAGATGTTACAAGATACTAGACCACTGATAACAAATCTCCTGTTTAACGTTAGGATTCAGTGATCCAAGGTGCTGTAAGTTGGCATTAGTTTTCTATTTGATGGTTTTCCCAAAATTTGGTTGAATTTTAGATCTCAGCTTTTGCTAATGTTAGTTGGCCTTTATTGAATGTTTTCCTACCTTTTTAGTTGGCTGTTCTTTTTGTTTTCATTTTTGACTTTGTCTCTTCTTTTTTTAAAGTCCACTCGAGCAAAAATGTAATAAAAACTTGTATTTGTAACCCCACGGGTGTAATAAATTCAAGCCTAAACAAGTTATATCTAATTATAGGACTGCTTTCTAGAGAGGATGTAGACACGCTCTTAAAAATGATTGAGGGAAAACTCATGGGAAGCTTGGATTTCTGTTGTTTGCTATGGATTAAAGATAAAAGGAGAAGTGTTACTGTACTCTGCCTCTCTATTGTCTTTTGTATTTAAGCAAGTTAAAATTTGCATAAAAATGGGAAAGGACGGGGTGCCTGAGTGGCTCAGTTGGTTAAGGGGTTATAAGCAGTTAAGCATCTGCCTTCAGCTCAGGTTATGATCTTGGGGTCTTGCAGATGGAGCCCCTTATGGGGGTTTCTGCCTAGTGGGAGTCTACTCTCTCTCTCTCTGTCTCTCTCTCAAATAAGGAAATAAAATCTTTAGAAAAATGGGAAAGGTGGTAGTAAACATCACATTTTGTTCATCTCTCTGTAGTATCTCAAGGAAGTAGAGCAGGGCCCAGAAAATGAGTTGGCATTTAAGATTTTTTACATTTGGCATTCATTTTCTGAGAGTATCATTACAGTTTTCAGGGGTTTTAATTTTGGAAGAGTTGTTAACTGAGTTGTTAACTGAGACTTGCAGTTTTTTGGTTTCCCATGAACATGATCCTCCTCCTTTTGAATGAGTGGAGTTTATGAGTTTTTGGCTGTATGCTTAAAGAATTGAGAATAAAGAAAGGGCTTTAGAGAACATTAATGCAATACTGACTTTTTTAGGTGAGGAAACTGAGATTCAGTGAGCTGTCCAGAGTTGTGCTTTGTACTCACAGAATCAGGACCGAGAAAGAAAGGATCTTTTGATTACGTCTGTGCTTCTCTGATGAGTACTGGCATCTCAAAAGGCAGAGATTTTTGTTATCTTTGTCAATTTACCAGTTTCTCCCAAAGCAAGAAATTAGGGGCCTGGTCTTCAAGCACTTACTGCAAAGAATCAAATGTACAAACTTGAAAATGCCCATTGATTTTGATTTTGTCTGCTTTTACCATCCTGGTAGGTAGATTTGTGATTGAAAAAGAGTGTAAAAGTTCTAAGTAATTAACTCAGTAGAGAGAAATTACCAAAATAGATATTGATTCTAGGTCATTCTGCTCCCTAACTCTCCTTCCTCAAACACACTGAGAGTTTATGAAATTCATTGCAAGATTCATATTCATGCTAGAAGTTATGGTGATTTATGATATATTTACTATTAGGTAAGGAATACTTGCTCTTGTGGAGTTTTGGGTTTGAGGGAGTTAGTATGGAATTAGAGAAAGTATACTACATGATTGTATATTTGTAATAAAATGCCTTTTTGAAATTTGTAAGTTTATTTTATGGTAGGAAATCATTTATGGATGAAGGAATTCATTATGATATTTATTTAGTCTCATTCTATTTGATGGATATTACTACTTGAATTTTTCACTTATTGTTTTAAAAAATATTTTTTGGTTTCTTTTTATCTCCTTTTTTTTAGATTTTATTTTTTTAGGACATCTCTGCATCCAATGTGGGGCTCAAACTTACAACCCTAAGATCAAGAGTTGCATGCTCTTCTGACCAGGCTTGCCAGGCACCCCTGTTTTTATAAGTTTTGAATAATGGGATATAGTCATTTTATATTTCTGTTTTCCCTTTGGATATGCTAACTGAGTCAGTTTGGGTTTACTGGGCAGTTCCCCAGGCTGAATATTATTTTATTAAATTAAAAAGTTTACTGAGTCATGATATTTTCTCTCTTTCCTTTTTATAGCCAACACATATCTCTTTATGGTACAAGCTCGAGGAATAATGTTGAGAGAAAATGTGAAAACAATAGGACATATGATCAGGCTGTACACAAATAAAAACACTACCCTGAATGGTACAGGTAAGATTGCTTGCTTCTTCGCTGTGCTTTGTTTCTTATTCTTACCTTTGTATTCAAAAGAAGTAAAACAGATCTCTTAAGCTCTGGTTTTGCCTCTAAGACTCCTGTTAAAGATGAAGGTATCTCCTACTGAGTGTACCGGGAGATTCTTCTGCTGCTTGGAGCAGGGCTGTCCGTGTTTTAGAATCTGTAAAGGTGTTCTCACAGAGGTGATGGGGGTTTTGTACAAACATATGGAAGTAAATTTTTTTTTTTAAGTTAATTCTTGCAAACATAAAATACAAAAAGCAGTGTGTGCTTATTCAGTTCACCTATTGTATTTAAGAAAAATCAACCACAAAGAAAATAATGTATCTGCATTAGTCATTCTGTCATTTCTCTTTATAAGCACATTCTAACTCCTAAAATGTTTTACTAACTCTGTTTAGTAAATACTTACTGTTTTTAATTGTAGAAGATTCTTAATAATTTTATGACCTTTTTAGGGGTGTTAAGGAGTAATTATATAAAAGTGGAAATCTGTAGCTGCTCTTGTCTTTTAAAAATATTATCTAGAAGTAGAATGTCCATCAGAATCACATGAGGTTAAAACAGAGTAATAGGCCAATATTAGTGGTCAAAATGAAGGCAGAATTGATGCAAATACATTGAACTGTCGTGGAATCCCATGGGGCAATGTTTCTGTAGTGTCTTCTGAACTGTTATTAGATGTTACTTAAAGCTTTCAGTAACTGGTTGTCACTTGTTGCATCCTCTGTATTCTCATTTTAAACAGTGAAAATTTAAGATTTCATTCCTGTCAGCAGTTCTGCATTGTGCTACCGTAAATACACACACACACACTATTAATGGGGAGTTCCTATTTGCCAATCGTAGATGTTCTTTCTTAAAATGTATATTAAGGTGGGTAATGGTTTTACCCTTCTAAAAATTCAAGACTGTATCAGATTGATTCTTAATTTCACACGTGCTTTTGCAAAATCCATTCTAGTCATTTGTCTGATTTATTCTATGAAGCCACAAATCAAAACACTCGTTTCTCCCTTTTAAGTTGAAAGAAGTTTCTTTTAGAAAGACTGTCATTGTACGAGATATTTTAATAGTATTGTAAAAATCTCATTAACTGGTCTTCTGCTTTAATTGGTCTTCTGAATAGTAGGTCAATGTTAGGAGCAGTTTAAACACTATAAAAGCTTCTTGGGGTGCCTGGGTGGCTCAGTTGGTTAAGAAACCGCCTTTGGCTCAGGTCATGATCTTGGAGTCCCCGGATCGAGTCCCCAGATCAAGTCCCGCATCGGGCTCCCTCTTCAGCGGGGGGGTCTGCTTCTCCCTCTGACCTTCCCCCTCTCGTGCTGTCTCTCTCATTCTCCCTCTCTCTCAAATAAATACATAAAAATCTTTAAATAGATGAGTAAATAAAAGCTGCTTTAGGACTTGTCCTGGTTGAGTAAGTCGACTGAAAATTCACTCAACTGAACAGAAATGCTCAGCATTCTTAGATTACTGTATTCATATAAGGGAGTGCTGGAGATCTGTGCACAATCGAGTTCCTTTCCTGGGGCTTGAATAAGTTTTATGTGGAAATGCAGTTGAGCTTGAATAGGAGAATTGATTACTGGGTTAAGTCAAATCCCCCCACACACCCCCCACAACTGGAAGACAAGAAAAAGGGAAATCTTCTTTTCCCCTTACCAACTCATAGTTACCGACTCATAGTTACCAACTCATAGTTACCAACTCAGTTACCAACTCATAGTTACCAGCTCAGTTACCAACTCATAGTTTTAATACTGACCAAGCAACCACTGCCTACTTGGATTAGAGTTGGCTTGCTTTTATGAATCTTTGAAATTTTTTCTCATGGTTCATTTACTGGTGGTAAAACTTCTTAGGAGGCAGTCTATCATCTTATCAGCTAGGAATTGGGTTTGGCTGTAAGAGAGACCTGGCCGCAGCGGCTTACACCCATGAGACTCTATGTCCTTATGTAAAAGGGATCTGGAAGTTGGATGTCTGGGGCTGTGGTGGAGAAAGTCTCCACATGCCTCTGTCTTCTGCTCTGTCGTGGAGTTTTATAGTCTTCGAAGGTTGTTGAGGGGCTCCAGTCTTTCCATTTGTACTTGGGTTAGTAAGAAGGAAGAAAGGAAGAGGGAAGAAAAATAGAGGCACCCTTTTAAACGGACTTTCCAGAAGTTTCACATGGTATTTCTGCTTTTATCGCGTTGGCCAGAACTTTGCTGTAGGGACTGTAAATTCTGATCTTTGAGCTGTGCACACTGGTGGTTTTTTTTTTTTTTTTTTTTAAGATTATATTTATTTGACAGACAGAAACACATCCAGAGAGGGAACACAAGCAGGGCGAGTGAGAGAGGGAGAAGTAGGCTTCCCACCAAGCAGGCAGCCTGATGTGGGGCTCGATCCCCGGTCTCTGGGATCATGACCTGAGCCGAAGGCAGTCGCTTAACCAACTGAGCCACCCAGGCGCCCCCACACTGGTGTTTTGAATGAAATTGGGGTTCTGTTACTTAATGAAAAGGGAAAGTGGAGTTTGAGGAGGCAACCTTGAGACTGCTGTGTTCATGTATATTGAACATTTCATGTAGTTAGTATTCTTATCTAGATACTTGGGGACACTGCATTAAGGAGAACATCCTCCCTTTGTATGAGGATCTCTACACTTTTGAGAGAGATGGAAGCATGCATACTTACTTATAATGCAGTTGTTTATTTCTGCACATACTTATATAGATATAATCTGCCAACAAAGAGATAATGGCCAACAAGGAGTACTAAGAGCTAATTGAAATGTAGGGGAAAATTGATTAACATATGCTGGCTCATTTAAAATTTAACACCTGATGGCAAATAGGTTGTGGTATTTCTAAGTACATTTGATTTCAAAAAGGGGTTTTTAACCTTGGACCTGACTTTCTGAAACACCAAATGTCAATAGATACTACATATAATATTTTCGCAAAGAAATCACGTACTCTCATAATCAAATGATGCTTTGCCTTGTAGCTATGGAGTTAGTCAAATTAAGGAAACAAGATGTAATCAGGGAATAATTACCGAAGCAGATGATAAGGGTCATGTAATGTTAGAACTGGAAGGTTTGTTAGAAATAGCCAAACATACTTCCTCGTTTGATGGCTGTGTGGTCTGAACCCTCAGACACTGCCCGCCTGACACAGTAAGTGGTAAACAGACTAGAATGCTCACTGAACTTCTGTACCTGCTTTAAGCTGCCCTTTGTAGGCAGAACAAAGCCCTTGAGAGTCCAGTTTGGTGCTATTCTTCTTTTCCTTTAAGTGATAAGGTCCAGTGAAGGTTGAGGATGGCACCTGTCCAGCAGTTTTCATTCTGTGTTTCTCTTTTCTTCAGGTGTGGCTCTAGAAAAGAGGAAGAAGGCTGGGGGCCCAGAACTCATTGTGTTTTCATCCATCCATTCATTAGATGAAATAATGTCTACATTTTAAAGCAATTGTGGTAGATCTGTCTCAAATGCATCTATCATGCGTAACCTTTTGAAACTGCTCCTGATTTTGAAAGCAGTGGTTATACTTGATGGACCCAAGCACTTCTGTGGGAATAATGATTTTGTGGGTTTATTACAGTATAATCTCCAAAAGCTTAAATTATTGTTGACTGAATGATCAGTTGTGAAGAGTTCATTTACAGTAAGTTTTTACCATGTTGTAAATACTTTGTTAGATACTGGAAATCAAAGGCAGTTAGATTTAAAAAAAAGAGGTGTTCAGACTAGTGGCAGGGGTGGGTGGGTAGACTTATACATAATACACTGGGATGATATGAGCACCACTGGACACAGTTCCCAAGGAGTGCAGAGACTTTTCTGTAAGTCTGACAGTGAGTTGATCCTTATGATCATTTGTAGTGATTTAGCCAAGAATAACGCATTTAGCTCCAAAACTTTGTATTTAAAGGAAGTGAATATACTGCTATTCCATGTGTGGTTTTTTTAATCTATTCCTTTAGAAACTTATCAGAGTGATACGTGTTCCTTTGTGAAAGACTCAGTCATTCTAGCACTAAAATAAAAAGTGAAACAGTCCTCTAGGCCTCCTGCTGCCACCAGACTCCCCAGGGGGAGCTTCCATTAACTGTTTTGCAGAAATGTCTAGAGAGCTTACGATTTCTTGTGAGTTGGATGTAGATTTGTAGAGTCACAGCATGTGACTAAAAGGGGCCCAAATATTAATCACATGATATAATAAATTGTGCAAAATAAGAAAATACTCTTATTAAAGTTGACTACATAACATTAAGAAATATTTGAGAATTTTGAGAATGTTAATATTTATCTGCCTCAGGATTATCAGAAAATAAATCTTTGGAACACAAAAAGGCAGGAACAAACTTATTTATCTTCTGTTTTTAGCTCCTACAAATGCATGGACTATAGTGGCTGCCTGGGAGTCTCCATAAATGCAGAAAAATTTTTTGAATATAGCTTAAAATTTGATCTATATCTAGATATATATTTTAAAAAGCATCTTGAGGAAAGAATCAGAACTTTAACGGACTTAAACTTATTTTATATTCAGTATCTTTAAACCTTTCAGATGTATATGGGGGACATGCAGAGTATGGATTACTAGAGGGGTCTCTATGCCCTTGGTGTGTTCCTAGGCTTCCAGAACAATTACTGGCTTGGGCATTTTCCTGTGAAGTGCTTTCCAGGGCTGGAGATAGCCTGGGGGAATTCCGTCACTGGGGATTTCCCACTTTCCCACCTAGAATAGGCCTTAGCGGTTGTATGTGGTTCAGCCCTACTTATCATCTTCGGGTTTCCTGGCAATAAGTACACTTATTTTAAAGCCTTACCCATACCTTGCCAAATTCATCACTGGGATTTCCATGTAGTCCTTTGGAATTGGACCTTCTTCTCCAGCTTCTGTCTCCTCGTTGTTACCAGAAGCCCTTACCCTCCACTTAGCAGGCTCTGCAGGGTCCCTCCAGTAGGCATGCTTTCGCTCAGAAGAGCCATCCTGTAGCCCAGGCTACATCCCCTGGCAAGTCCATTTTGATGATGAGTGAATATCTGTGTTAGGCAAAGGTGTGCAGGGTTGGTGTTTAGTGTTCTTTGTCTTCTCATATACTCTGTATTCAGTTGCCAGGATTCTGCCATTTTTCCTAGGGAGAGGGTTTAGCTTTTACAGTTTAGCTAGGTGTGTGGTTTTTACCTTTTGCCTTTTGCTTGCTGGTCACTGGCAGGCAGGCCTCTCTTTCAAATATGTGCCTATTCCCCCCTTCTTATCTCTCTGCCTGCTGACCAGTTCAGATATGAGTAACTCCATCATCAGAGCAGATTACTGGAGATTGAAAAGACATCTTTGCATTTTCCTAAAGTATCTGTGAGAGCATCATTTCCTGTGGGTACATGGTCATGATCCAGGACACAGACAGTAGTTGAATCAGCTGTTTCCATGTCTTGTCTCTTAACTGCACATTGGTCTCGTTCTCTTAGACTGGCTTCCTCTGACATGGAGGAAACTGGCAGGTCCTGGTTCTCAGACTTACATCTCAGATCCTTGTTCCAGAAAGGGCTGAAACATGATCTCTTTGGCTCCAAGTTCAAAATTCTAAGATTCTGAATGTCTTGGGTTAAGGCCTCTGAACAGTCACTCAGAGCTCCAGTCATTGAATAGGAATTGTTGTAAGCCGTGCGTGCATTTCTCTTACGGGAATCTGAAAACGGCTACATGCCGTAGGCAGAGAAGAGAAACTACATTGTGTGGCCCTGTACCGCAAGGCTCGTGCATTTTGGAACAAGGATTTGAACTCCACATTTGACTGTGGCACTCTAACCAGGGCCCTCCATGCTGTCAAACTTTCAGTAGCGAAAGATAAGGTAATGCACAGCCCAGGGCTTCCCAGGGATGACAGCCTATAAGCTGGGAACTTACAGATTTAAAATGGACTGCATTACAGAAGTAAGTTGAGTGGTCAATCTCAGTTTCTTAAGTGTGGGGTAGTGAGAAAACGTGACTCCCACTCTTCAGCCTGGTGCTTCCTGGACGTATTGTGCTGTGCCCATGTGGTTGCCCAGGGATCCCTTGGCCATTGATGCTGGAGGGGATCCCCTGAAGTACTTTCCCAATCCCTTTTGATCTTGCTCAGCTGGGGGAGGGATGAGAGCAGGTGTGCTCATGTGGTCACAGCTGAACCTGCTCTGTATGTGTAGAGATGAGGCCAGGCTGCTCTCTAGACTTGTCCTTGAGCTCCCCTGGGAAATCAGGCTGAAGGTCCTTTCCAGTAGCAGTGAAGGATGAATGGGAGAGTAGCCACAGCAGCTGCATTTGCTTTTCTCTGTTTCTTTATAGATAATTGCTTTTAAGTACTTCTGTAGATTGCATATTGCAGGTCTTACGGTGATAGTGACATATTTCATACTAGGAACAAAGAAAAAGGCAGTTTTTTGGTTGTAACTTTTTCCTCTCTCTCCAAGATTATCCTGAAGGCAATAATTCAAGTGATTATCTTGTTCAAACAACAACATATCTTCCGGAAAACTTCACATATTCACCATTTCTGCCCTGCCCAGAAAAACTGCCTTATATGCGTAAGTGTCATCTAACTTTGACTTAACTGTTTGCTTGTGTTATAATAAAAAAATAAAAACCACGTAGTTTGAGCACCTCATGCTCAGATCCTTACTGTGGGTGCTAATGTTCATGTTACGTAGCATGTTACTTGATTTTTCATTTTTTGATGAAGCATTTTTTTTTTGGAGTGGAAGGGAGATTGAAAAGCTGAAGAAAAAGCTCATCCTTTACCCACAAATAACACTCTATCGTGAGCTTGATATGTGTTCTTACAGGTTATTTTAAAATTATTTTTTACATAGATAGATGGTTAGATAGAAAATTATAATGTTGCAAAGGTTTTAAAGATTTATATAAATGGTCCTAAAATTATAATTCTTTCTGTAATTTGCTTGCTTTTTAAAGAACTGTCCATGTCGATACATATCGATCTAGTTATTTTCCTTAGCTACTGTATAGTACATCTTTGAATAAATGTCCCGTATTTCAATTACTTTTTTCTCTGCGGATACAAATTTAGGTTATTTCCACTTTTTTGCTATCACAAAGTTGTGTAATGAGGAGCAGCATGGTGCAGAGTTCTCTGCACGTGGTGCCTATGTCTTTGGGGACTCTGACTTAGAACTGCAGTTGCTCTATAGTCTGGCTTGGATTTGCACCAGAGCAGCTGGACCAGTTTCTATCCCCAACAGCAAAGTATGAATGTAACATGTTGATATGGATGGACTTTAAAATTTTTGCTAATCTGATGAAAATATTTTTTCGAGTCTGTTAGATAAAAAGTGGTATCTCATTGTTTGAATTTTCATTTTTTTAATTACTAGTAGGTTCAAGTAACTTTTTTTTTAAGGATTTATTAGAGACAGAGTGAGCAGAGCACAAGTAGGGGGAGGGGCAGAGGGAGAGGGAGAGAGAAGCTCCAGCAGACTCCCCGCTGCGTGTGGAGCCCGTGCTATGCAGGGGTTTGGTCTCAGGACCCTGAGATCATAACCTGAGCCGAAATCAAGAGTCAGACACTAAACAGAATGAGCCACCCCGGCGCCCCTCAGTAACTTTGGATGTGTTTGTCAGTGGTTTTATATTTTCTCTCCTGTGACTCAGTCATATGCTTTATCAATTCCATATTGGTTAACTGAGTTTTCATGTTAATTGATGGAAGTTTTTTATAAATACTCCAATAGTAATCTGTTGTCTGCTGTATGTGGTGTAACGGCTTTAACAAAGTCCCTGGGTAGTCTTTCCATTTGTTTATGGGATCTTTTATAGAAGTTTAAGGTTATAATGTTTCCGGGTATATCAATGATGTTTTTAAAGTTTTTGCTTTTTGGTCTTAAGAAAGCTTTCCTTCTGGGCGCCTGGGTGGCTCAGTGGGTTAAGCCTCTGCCTTCGGCTCAGGTCATGATCTCAGGGTTCTGGGATTGAGGCCCTCATCGGGCTGTCTGTTCAGCGGGGAGCCTGCTTCCTCCTCTCTCTCTGCCTGCCTCTCTGCCTACTTGTGATCTCTCTCTCTGTCAAATAAATAAATAAAAATCTTAAAAAAAAAAAAAAAGAAAGAAAGCTTTCCTTTTCTCACTTGAAGGCCATACAGATATTCCTATTTCCTTCTAACAGTTTTACCATTTTGTATTTAACATTTTTTTAAGACTTTTTTTTTTTTAATTAGAGAGTGAGAGCACTAGAGAGAGAGAGCAAGTGCGTGTGGGGGGCAGAGGGAGAAGGACAAGCAGACTCCGTGCCGAACAGGGAGCCCGATGTGGGTCTCGATCCCAGGACCCTGGGATCATGACCTGGGCTGAAGGCAGAGCTTAACCGCTTGAGTGACCCAGGTGCCCTTGTTTAAGTTTTGTGTATAATATGAGATAGAGATCAAGGTAGTGAATTTTAAATGTATATTTTTTCCAAAATTATGAAGACAATACATCCTCATTAAAAAAGCCCACTATAATCACTCAGAAGCTGCAGGGCTATCATTTTGGCATTTTTCCTTTGTTATTCCCCCTCCCCTAATTTTAAGCATACTCTTTATAGATAAGCTTGTATGTTGATTTTTATATAATTAAAATTTAAATAAACATCCTTGTGAATTACTTGTTTGCCCTTGGGTTCTAAAGTAGTATCTGATGTGTTTTTTATGTCTTTACATGAGTATTCTTTATTGAGGAAATTAGCTTTTGCCTTTCATATTTGTAGGATTTTTTTCAGGTTATTGTTGGTAGATTGTTGATGTATAATAAAGAAGTCACCTTTCAATGTCATCTAAGTCCATGGCTCTCAAATTTTGGGGTACATCAGAATCAGCTGGATAGTCTTTTAAAATATAGATTGTTGTGCTCCACTGTTGGAGTTTCAGACTCTGTAGATATCGAGGAGAGTCTGAGAATTTTCATTTCTAACAAGTTCCTAGGTGCTATCATCCTCGGGCCATACTTTGAGATCCACTAATCTAGAATAGATCCTGGCTGTACTGAACCTGGGGACTTTTATAATTCTTGGTCCCATCCTCTAAGTGATTTTATTAACCTATAGGGGCCATGGGTATTTAAAAAAAAATTCTCAGTTGCTTCTAATCTTGCTCTCTCTTTGCTGTCTTAGAGTAGAAAAGGAAGCTGTGATTTTTGTGGCTGTGTATTTGTCATTACTTTGTTATTGTAGCCTTGGTTTTCTAAAAATGAATGTTTTTGTCTGTGAAGTACTGAAACCACTAAGTAATGTTCTGTTGAAATATTGATTACAATAATTTCATTTTCATAATTTGCATATTCAAGGGTTTATAGTTTTAGGAAATCTTTCTGTTCTTGGTGTAGTTGCCATTTTCTTAATTACTGCTTTATGGGTACTAATTAAACTCTGTTTAAAAGCATCTGCCTGCCAGGCCTTCCTGCTAGCCCTGTCCTCCTCCAGGCCCATAACTCGTAATTGCTCCTGTCCTAGTGCTTGAGATACTGTGTCAGCACTGCTAGGCGCTGCCTTTTCTCTGAATGTCTTGGTGCTACTGGTCCTCGTCACCGCTTCCGTCAATCTTGCGCTCACCACAGGAAAGGATCGCGGTTTGGAGAGCCACCTTTTCACAGAAGGCCTCCTCATGGGCTGCTTGATTTGGGTCTGGTGCCATCCCCATGTCCAAGTAGAAATTGGCCACATACCAATAACTACTTAGAAAGGGGCTCTGGGTACAGCCAGTGTAATGAGACTTCTTCCACGAGGGCCTTGCATAGGCCATCCAGTGGAAACCCTTCACTTAGTCATGCGACCCCTGCAAAGTAGAGCCTCGCTTTATCTATCTGTAAAATAAGGGAGTATAATATCAATTTCAGAGTGTTGCAAGGATAAAATAAGTGCAGTGCTTGAAGCTTGATAGATATTATTTGGTATTCTATTTCTTTCTCACTGCTTTGAGGGTGCCAGACTTTGTAATGATCAAGAGAATGAGAACCCTAGGAGAAATGGGTAGAGTTAAGGGGTTCTGTACTTAGCTATGCACCCCTAATTTACTTTTAATTAACAGGATTATTTCTCATCCGTAATAGAGAACAGCATACTAAAATACCTAAGTGTAAAATCTTATTGTAATATCGTACAAAATAATTGAATACAATACCTCCCTAAATAATAGTTAAAAGAAGTCTATGTAGGAAAAAGATCTCCTTTGATGAAAACTGTCCAAGTATGAACGATACTTAATTTTCCTATATTCACCAAAAGCGAAGTTAAGGCTTAAAATTGGTATATTTGATTATTGGAGCTATAACTTCTTTTTTTTTTTTTTAACATTTCTCTAGTGAAACAATGGGACTAGCAGCACTAGATTGCTATAAAGATAAAGTTGGAACATTTTCAATTGGAATTCAGATAAAATTGATTTCATGGATTTCAGCAATATTTTACATTTTAATCAGTTACACTCAAATCTATTTTAATGTGCATTATTTATACAATATGAATGACTTCATTGTCAGTGTTAGTATTTATAGATTCTCCAGAGGGCTTAATACATTTGCAGCTTTTTAAAATTTATGTGAGACTCTCCATGCTAACAAAGTAAAGTAGAAACTTCACTTCATCTAGAGGTTAAAAATAGTTTAAGTGCTTAGCGTGGATGTTTTGATTTTTCTAAGCAGAGCTAGAAAATGTCATTTGTATACTTTGCAGTGTGAAGGTAGACTTATCTGAAGTTTCCCTATCTTTTAATTCTTAATTCAAATAGAATACATTTGCCACAGCAACTTTCATGTTTTTTGTCCTTACTGTATTTGTGGAATAGTTTTAAGCCTGATAATTGCAATAGTTGCAGGACTTGGGAATATAACAAAAGCTATAAGGACTTTTTGAGATGAGTTTAAATAACTGGAATGAAAATCAGCAAAGAGGGAGAAGGTAAATAAATACACTTAAGAGAAGCTCAAAGACTGCTTAATGTGACAAATCGTCATGGCTGTGTTTTTTTAAAAAGAGAGGTGGGAGCCATTTTAGAGGAAACCACATGTAGTGGCACTGGGTTATTCACAAGGACAGGTAGAGGAGAAACAAAGCTGAATATGATCCGTGTCTACCAGCCAGCGCGGGTAACATGCACAGATAAAGGCAGTGTGCTCTTGCTGTGAATGGCTTATTATGTGATGGAAGGAGTCAGTGGCTCATTCTAGAAGGAGGGAGACCTCAGTGAAGGGGGGGATGTTGTAATTGGATCTTGCAAGATTGTTCAGTAGGCAGCTGAAGTAACAGTGTCAGAGTACCAAGGGTTCTGTGTTTTGAGAACAGAGGGTGGTCTGCTGTGACCGGGGGTGCATGGGGCGTGCGGGAAGTGAGGCTGGACAGGGAGGTGAGAGGCCTTGAGGGCGGTGTGGCTTTGGTGAATCCCTGGGCATCCATCAGATAGGCCTCAAAGGGAGCAGAGCCCCCCCGAGCCTATATGCCAAGTGTTCAGTTATGACCTCTGTGCATATCTGGAGGGTAAGGGTGCACAGTTTTCAAAGGATTGGGGGCAAAAAAGGATGAAATACAAATAAACAAAAACCACTGCTTTAAGCAGATGAATAATGTGACTAAGGTGGTATTCAGAAAGATTATTCTGATGAGAAGTTGAAAAATGGATGAGAACAGGGAAATACTAGAATCTGAAAGACTGATGAGGAGCTTTTTGAGGGGACCGAAAGGAATGACAAGAGCATGTGCCTAAACTGTGGCATTGGAGAGAGGACCAAGCACCAGAGAGAACTACAGGGGTACGTTGGTGGGATGTGGGGTGAACACTAAGGGAGCAGGGTCCATGAGCAGTTTCTGTCCTGGCGACTGTTCACTGAGACAGGTAATGCAGGATAAATGTCAACGTTGATAAGGAAGTTAGCGTTGGGCCATTCTGTTTAAAGCTCATGAGAGGGGCGCCTGGGTGGCTCAGTTGGTTAAGCCTAAGCCTTCGGCTCAGGTTATGATCCTGGAGTTCTGGGATCAAGCCCGCATTGGGCTCCCTGCTCAGCGGGAAGCCTGCTTCTCCCTCTCTCACTCCCCCTGCTTGTATTCCTTCTCCAGCTGTGTTTCTCTCTGTCAAATAAATAAATAAAATCTTTAAAAAAAAAAAAAAATCAGGGGAGTTGATGTAGGGTCTGAATTTCATCAGAAATATCCAGGCTGGCAATAGAGAAAGTGAGACGGGATGCTAAGAGTGGGTCCCTGAAGAATACTAGCACTTGTTGGGGTCAGGGGGCATCTGCAGAGGAAGGGAAACAGCCGGGCAGAGAGGAGTCAGAGAGCAGTGTCCCAGAGGCTAACGAGAGGAGAGTTTGGAGGAGAGATTGTTCTGTCTTGTGATGTACCTCAGAGCAAGTGGAAGGAAGACCTGTGAGGAGCATAGAATTTAGCATGTAGAAAGTGGGGGCCACGGCAAGTGCAGTCTCAGTAGAGGGGTAGGGTAAGAGGCAATGTATACTGTCTGGAGAAGTGATGTAGATGTGTTTAAAAACTAGTTTGGTGGGAAAAGGAAGGAGAAAGAGGGTAAGGTATCTGGAGGAGGTGGGACAAGGGGAGAACTCTTTAGGAAGATGTGGATGTGAATGAGTTTTAGGCCTTATTGGAAGACTAGATGGGAAGTATAAGGGAGCAGAAGGGAAGTATCCTTGGAGCCAGATTCCGGAGAAACGTACAGGAAATAGAAATATGCTCGGGTCAAGGAATTAGCCTTGGAAAGTAGGACCGCATCTCCCCTGAGGCAAGAGTACAGCTCATTTGGAGATGAGGTGGAGAAAGTTAAGGGGGTTCATAACTCGTGCTTCTGAGTTCCTAATAAAGTGAAAGGCCACATACATATGAGAGATTGATCTAGAAAGACTGAGCAGTATGAAAGGGAGAAGTAAATATTGAAAAAGTTGTAGGGAATGAAGAGTGTCAGCTAATCACAACTTAAAGGTGACTGGTTAGTCAAGAGAGCCCCCCCACCCCGGGAGTCAAAATGCACAAATATTGTGACACTTGTTTTTGTTGTAAGCTTACTGTGTTCAAGGCAATATATTAGGTACTATCGCTAATGAGGAGATTAGTGCATGTGCTTATATGATTTTCTTTAGTGGTATTTTTTGGATAGAGGATCCAAGCCTGAACAATTATTGATCAGGTATGTCAGGTCAGGAAGGGAGGGGAAGTAAGAGTATTTGTGAGTGAATAGGTGTGGCTTAGTCCATTTGGGCTGCTAAAACAAAAATAGCATAGACTGGATGGCTTAAATAGTAAGTATTTCACAATCTCGGAGGCTGGAAGCGTTAAGATTAAAGTGCTATAGCAGATTCAGTGACTGGTGAGGGCCTGATTCTTACTTCACAGAGGGCTATCTTCTTACTGTGATCCCATGTGGTGGAAAGGGCAAGGGATGTCTCTGAGGTCTCTTTTATAAGGCTTCTGATCCTATTTATGAAGGCTTTGTCCTCATGACCTAATTACCAAAAGCCCCCCTCCTAATATCATCATATTGAGGGTAAGGATTTCAACACACAAATTTTAGAGGACACAAACATTCACCCCATCACAGGTGATTGGGTAGGGCTCATGGAGCTGGAGCTATGTTTCTCTAAGTGTGGTCCAGGGTTATATGTACCAGAATCACCTTGGGGTACTGGTTAAAAATGTAAGCCTCTAAGCCAAACCCCAGTTCCATAGAGAAGGTCAGGTTTCCTGGCTGCAAACCCCAGAACACAATCGGCTTGGTTTAAGGTGAAAGGGAATCTGTGAAGAGATACTGGGCAGAGTTATGGTTAGAGACTGAGCAGCCACAAGGAGACCCAGTCTCCTGTGAGACATCTCTCTCTTTTTTTTTTTTTTTTTAAGATTTTATTTATTTGACAGAGAGAAACACAGCCAGAGAGGGAACATAAGCAGGGGGAGTGAGAGAGGGAGAAGCAGGCTTCCCGCCGAGCAGGGAACCCGATGTGGGACTCGATCCTGGGTCTCCGGGATCATGACCTGAGCCGAAGGCAGTCGCTTAACCAACTGAGCCACCCAGGTGCCCCATGTGAGGCATCTCTTGCTTTCACTCAGCAGAGGGCACAGTTTCCCCCACAGTGCTCAGGTCTAGAGACCAGAGCGCCGCGAAAGCTGGAAGCTTCTGCCACTGCTTTTACCAAAAGGTAGTTTTGTAAAGTTCCCATGTCCTCATGGTGTTTTCTTTTATTTTAAATGCTCCTGCTAGTGTAGGTGGTTACGTGACTGCTTGAGAGGATGGGTGAATGGGTTCTAGCTTCTTCCTCTGGATGGCAGGACTCAGTGGTGGGCAGTTCAAGCACTTGAAATGTGTTCACGTAAAGCTGGGTGGCTGCAAACATGATCCATGATCCAGGGCTGTCTACTGACATAGGAGCTTTGAGAATGGGGCCAGTAACCTTCATCCTAAATAGCCATGCCCGCTGATTCTTAGCAATGCCACCACATTTAGTGAGCTGCTTTATTAGAAGCTGGATAGATGGGGCGGGGGGCGGGAACTGGGGATGTAGCAGAGAGAATTTGAAGCCAGAGCTGACTGGCTTTCAGTGCTGACACTGCCAGTCCTTCTAGGTGACATGATGCTTAGGGGTGAATGCAGATCTGGGTTGATGGACAGGGAGTGGAGAGTACCTCCCTGTCAGTAAACAAGGATAATAGAAGGTGGTGTGATTAGCAATCATAAACTTCAAAGAGGGTGAATTTATGAAAGAAGGAAGTAAACATTTTTTTTGCAAAATGTAGGTATAAGTCTGTGGAATACCTTCTTTTATCCCTGGCTCCAAGACTGGGACCTAAGAAAGTGAGCACTTAGCACAGTTTGAAAGGAAGAACACTTGTTCATTTAAGATGAGGAGTGGGGTGCTAGTCTAGAAAAACACTGAGGTGCTGCATATGGAAATTTTTTGGCAATGAAATGGTTCCAGAAAACACATTTGAAATCATGGGAGGAGCATATGACATACTGTATTTTCTTTTCTTTCTTTCTGGTTTTTTTTTTTTTTGACATACTATATTTTCTTGACAAGACACACCATTAATTTTATAATGGCTTTTCGGGAACAAGGAAGAAACGGTACATTAAATGGGTATGTCCCTATGTCAGGATGCTAAAACATACATGAGTGCTTGAGTCAGAGTTGAGGAAAGAAGTAATAGTTGTGGATTGTGACACTAGAGGAAGCTGTCTTCTTCTTAACAGTCAAGGACTAGGAAAACCATTTGGAAGAATGTGATAAAGACTGTGAGACCTTCAGGGCTGGAACAAAGTCTCATTGGGTGGTTAGAAGGCAAAGGTGGGGACAAAAAGCAAAGACTGTTACCTGCAGGTTTCAGTTATTCATTCAAGAGTAAAGCGGGGGAAAACCATAAGCAAGGGAGGAAATTGGTTGTTAAGAACTGTATGTTGTGGGCAGGATCAGGGGATGAGAACACAGGCTGGCTGGGAGCTGTTATTTTGGGTCATCTACATGTGGGACACCTTTTGCACAGATGTCATATGGCCGTATTTTAGCACTTGATGGAGCCGGCAGGTGGAGACACAGGTAGAAAGGAAGCAGAAGAAAGAGAGGTGAGACAGAATTTGGCCATGACCAGCTTTGCCCTTCCTACACATTCATGCATTTATTCACTCATTCATCCGTCTAGTGTCCAGCCACTGGTCATGCAGGGCTAAAAGCCACTCTGTGTTTAAAATACTTAGATTTGATGGTGGGCAGGGGGAGGCATGTGGGTGGTGTTAAGTGTGTGACACTTGGTTTCGGGTCATGATCGCAGGGTCATGAGACGGAACTCTGCATTGGGCTCCATGTTCAGTGAGGAGTCTGCTTCAGATTGTCTTTCTCCTTCCCCCTCTGCCCCTCTCCCTGCTTGCACACTTTCTAAATAGATGAATAAATAAATAAAGTCTTTAAAAAATAAAGAAGAATTCTTAGATTTGGTTACTTTAGCAGTAGTTGAGAAAGAAATTGTTTGTGTAAACAGACATAAAATTCCAGGAGTTTGGGCACCTGGGAGGCTCAGTTGGTTAAGTGTCTACCTTTGGCTTATGTCACGATCCCTAGGTCCCAGGATCAAGCCCCATGTCGGGCTTACTGCTTGGTGGGTAGTCTGCTTCTCTCTCTCCCACTGCCCCTCTCCATTACTTATTCTCTCTCTCTTTCAAATAAATAAATAAAATCTTAAAAAAAAAATTCCAGAAGTTGAGAAGTCTAAGTAATTAACCATTGGGAACAGGCAGTTTCGAGTGTTGGCTCCAAAGGGGACAGTGGGTGACTGGGGACAGGATGACGGGATGTAACCGAATAGCTTTGAGCTGTGTTCAGGCAGCAGTCCAGAGGGTGGGGGAGAGAATGGGCTCTCTCTCTTCTTTTTTTTTTAATGATTTTATTTATTTGACAGAGAGAAACACAGCCAGAGAGGGAACACAAGCAGGGGGAGTGAGAGAGGGAGAAGCAGGCTTTCCGCCGAGCAGGGAGTCCGATGTGGGGCTCCATCCCGGGTCTCCACGATCATGACCTGAGCCGAAGGCAGTCGCTTAACCAACTGAGCCACCAAGGTGCCCCTGGGCTCTCTTAATAAAAAAAAATTTTTTTAAGATTTTATTTATTTATTTGACACAGAAATCACAAGTAGGCAGAGAGGCAGGCAGAGAGAGAGGAGGAAGCAGGCTCCCCACCGAGCAGAGAGCCCGATACAGGCCTCAGTCCCAGGACCCTGAGATCCTGACCTGAGCCGAAGGCAGAGGCTTTAACCCACTGAGCCACCCAGGCGCCCTCTTATAAAAATTTTTTTGACTTTGGAGTTGAATTCACCTGATGGGATAGTTCTTCAGGAAATTCAGGTCTTTCTCAACACTGTCATCAGATCGTTCAGCTTGTGTGCATTTGAAGCCCTGAGGGTAAAGTGATGAGAAAAGCCAGTGTATCCAGAATTAGACTTTAGGTACCAAGAAATAGATAATAGGCCTGAAGCTGAGTGAAGGAGTCATGGAAAGCTGTTGATATATAGGGAAAGCAAATCTCTGGCTAGAGATAATGCCTTAAATTTTACTTGAAATATAAGAAAAAATGTAAATACAGGTAATTCATATGTATTGACTATTCTTTTAAGAATTATATTTTAATAGAAAAAGTAATAAATATCCTAAGACATGTCATATGATTCCGTACAGTGCACACTACCATGAGCCTGTGGATTGGGCCTGCCCATACCTAGTGGACTCCAGACCCATTTAGGTCTCCAAACTCTGTGGCATCATCGCATGTTTGCTAATTCAGCATTAAGAAATCACAGTAACTGTGGTGTATATAACCAATGATGCAACCAAGTTTTTCTCATACATGAAAGAAATAGTTTGGCATGCAGGCTTTGTTGCCAGGACTAATGGGTAGCATACACTTGACTTTCATTCTTCCACTTGACCCCAGCCGAGGCCCTGCTCTTTCCTTTCTAACCCCAGTTCCGCCTTCAGAATGGTAAAAATCAAGAGTTGATAAATTACATTATTTATGTGCTGATGACTCTGCTAGATACATTGGTTTCAGCAAATCTATTTATTTTTTGACTTTTTATTTTCTAATTGGGGAATGAGCACATGTTCTCATTGGAAGAGCTCAGATTAGCACAGGTGTGGCATGAAGATCGGGGGTTCTCTGTTGAGCTCTGTGGGTCCTTCCTCTCCAGTTACCCTTGAAATTTCAACAAATGAGGGATGCCTGGGTGGCTCAGTTGGTTGGGCGGCTGCCTTAGGCTCAGGTCATGATCCTGGAGACCGGGGATCGAGTCCCACATCGGGCTCTCTGCTCAGCGGGAAGCCTGCTTCTCCCTCTCTCACTCCCCTTGCTTGTGTTCCCTCTCTGGCTGTGTTTCTCTCTGTCAAATAAATAAAATCTTAAAAAAAAAAAAAAAAAAAGAAATCTCAACAAAAGAAATAAAGGGGACTAACCTGGCTGATTGCTTACTTCTCTACAAGTAAAGAGAAATGTGTCCCCTCCTGATTTCAAAGCACTGGAATATTTCTTTGAGTGGAACCTCTGGTATGTATTGAACTGAACATTAGTATGTAAAGGAGGAGAAAGTAGCTTCAGTGGGTGCAGCGGTGGGAGGACCCCAAGTTCTCCTCAGGCTCACCTTGAGGGGTTTTCTTTCTCCTGAGGTTTGTTTGGAAACCACATCACCAGCAGTTCATCTGCTTGGTTTCTCTTCCTGGCCCTTCCCTGTAATATGCCCCCTTTCCCTTCACTTTCTGTGCATTGGGGTCTTTTCCCCAAAACCATGTGTTGAGAAGCGGGAGCGGGTGTATTAAGTATGTGCACATGATGAGCTGCTGAGTGACGGGGCACAAGCCACCCACCTGGGGTTGGCAGGTAGCTCCCTCAGCATCCATGTCCCACTTTGGGGAAGTGAAACCCAAACCCATGGGGTGGTTTTGACTAGCCCCACAAAGGAAGTGGAGGCATAAGACTTACTTCCTTACAGATCCCAGAAGGGTCTGTAGGAGCAGGAGACAGAGCAGGGAGCTAGCACCTGTCACTTACAGGGTGCTTGGGACAGAGGTTGCTTAACTTTTTTGTGGGCTTCATTCTAAGTGGTTATTTTAAAAGCTGCCCTGGCAAAAGCAAACCAGGAATTTATGGCGGAAATCCTAAACTCAAGTCCTTATCTAAGTGTCCAGTTTCTGGGTGTGAGCAGGGTTATCAGACTGGGAAATGCCTAGGCAACAATTCAGAAAAACAGAGTTGTTTTTTCAGAAGAACAGTAGTTGGTTTTTTCATCACAGTTGACCCGGTGATGCGTAGGCATTAATCTTTAGGGAAAATCATAGGCACTGTGTAGACAGTGGAGATATTAGCCACTGGCAGGGTTTTGGTCACCCAGTACATGAACCACTGGAGCCCGTAACCACCCTCCCCATTTGTTGGGGTCTAGCCAAGAAAATAAACCCAAGCCCCTGGATACCATTAAAGTAGGTATTTGATGAAACCTTTGGATGAGATTATGGAATACTTGTACCTGTTGGGCCATCTTTTGTAAACTTATCGGAAGCTCTCTGGAATTAGTCGTCTACATGCAGCAGGTGGGGCCCTTTCCAGCACATACGGCTCTTTTCCTGGCCAGTAGGTGATCTAAAACGGGACGGTTATCCAGAACTGTCTGTGCTAGAGAATCCTGTTGTTGTATGAGGGTTGGTCTTTGGTGTCACAGCCCCATGTGTTCAGCAGGGCAGCTGACAGGTTGGTATTTGTCTTAATAATTTGTTGTTGTGTGCCCCGTGCGGTGGCACCTAGCCCGGCTCCAGGGAGGGATAGCAGCAGACCTGGGCTCCGTATGATGGGGCGGATTCTGCCTGGTTTTGACGTGAAGGGGCAGAAAGATGGATGCGGGGTGTTGTGTTCAGTGATTTGTAAGGTGAGCTCCAGGGAGACTAAAGTACATCGGTATGGCTAGACCAGTGGGGGCTGGCATGGAGGCAAAGGTGTTGGAGGTCAAACAAAGAAGGCACGTACGGACAGCCACGTATATGTGACAGCCCCGGCATGCTGCACCCACTGTGGACCCGAATTGCTTCATCAGGGAAGCCAAGATAAGTTGGAGGTTCCTCCTGGATGTTTGGGCCATGGCAGTTGTTCTCCTTGGGATGAGGCGGAGATCATACTCATCCATGTGGTGTTGGTGCTTGGGCAGGTGGAAGACTGTAAAGGGTCCTGGGGGACTCCTGCCAAGTATCACATCGCGTGCTGCACAGTGTCCTGCCTGAGAGCCCTTAAGCAGTGTAGAGAGAAGCCAGGCGAGCCGTAGGGATGCATGGGGGCCCTTCTGCTGGTCCACTGGGGACCGGGGCAGTAAATCAGCTTGGTAGGCCCTTAGCTCAGAAACAGCCTTTCTTGAGCCTGGTAACATGCCTAGCAATTATAGTGGCCCTCAGAATGAGCTCCATTTTCTGCCTAGTGTAGAAAAATATGAAGACTCTTAGAAAAGCTTGAATGGGAGGACTGTCTGTTATGTGTGTCCTAGTGGATAATTAGAGAACTCTATGGATGATTGTCCCCCAGAGAAGAGACAAGCCCTGAGGAACTGCTAGGTCCCTAGGGCAGTGGCCTTAGGAGCTTCTACTTTGGGAGGTCAGAGTATGGGACCCCAGATCCTGCTGCTGGGACATTTGAAGTGGTGATGGTGTTCACTGTCATGGTGGGCTGGCCGTCTTTCGAAGAGCCTACAGTGCCTGAGCAGAGTCTTCTGCCTTGTAGTTGAACTGTCTTGGGTTAGAGATCCCTGATCTCCAGAGCTGCCTGTTGGTCATCCTATCTGGGAAGGAGCTGATTCGAGGAGCTGCTCCTCCAGGGAGACTGATAAGGGCCCTGAAGGTCCTTATAGCTCCTAAGGTCCTCTGTTGGTTTCCGGGCTGAAGGGGCAGAGGGGCCCTTTGCCTTTACTGGCAAAAAGATTTGGCCTTCAGGAAAATTATCTTTTTCCTGTCTAGCTACAGCACTGATGTGGTGTAGAGCCTGTTACGCTGTATCTAACACTGTAGTGACTTATAACAGAATGGCCTTCTAATTGAGGCGAGGGAGGGAAGCTTTAAGAAAAACTCCTTAGGGGGCCTGGGTGGCTCAGTCGGTTAAGCCCCCGACCCTTGGTTTTGGCTCAGGTCATGATCTCAGGGTCATGGTATCCAGTGAGTTGGGGCTCCCTGCTCAGCGGGGACTCTTGCTTCCCTTCTCACTCTCCCTCTGCCCCTCCCCCCTCACGTACTCTCTCTCTCTCTCTTTCTCTGTCTTTCTCAAAAAGAAACAAATAGATCTTTAAAGAAAAAAAAGAACTCCTTAGATTCTGGCCCCAAGGGTACCCTCTGGGTTGGAAGTGGTGGTGGGGAGGGTGTCTATGGAAGCGTGATGTTCAGCATGTTTTACCCAGTGATCCATCCCAGTTTTACAGCGGAGGAGGCACGCGTTATCTAGGCTTGTCCACTCATAGTGAACCTGAGCTCACTCAGGTGGGGATGGATGGGCGTGGGGCCAAGCCATAAAACCCAAGGTAGGAGACGGGGAGCTGCCTTCTATCCCTGAGGACTCCGGAGGCCTGTGTGGGAGGTCTCTTCCCTTGTTTGTCTTCGTCCCCTGCATTGGTAGCTCAGCTCATTTGGGGGTGCTGCTGCTGTGGTGACAAGTCCAGAGTCTCCTCTAGCATGCGTCTCATAAAATAGGCCTTCCGTACCTGGGTAGTTTGTTTGTTTGTTTGTTTTCTTTCTGTTTCTGTTTTTGTTTTATTGTACAAATTGTGAATTTTGGGGTCTTAGGCCAATCTGGTCAGGGCAGGCATCTCAAGTGCGGTAACCAACAGCTCAGAGCCAGTTCCAAAGACCTGTAAGAGGCAACTGACACCTCTCTCCCCTTCTGCATGGGCAGGTTTTTCTAGAAAACCTTGGCGTTTTTATCCTGTATAGTCACTTCTCTCTTTTCACACTGGTGGTTGGATGTTCTGGTTGGACAGAGAGTAACAGGAAACCCCTAGGATGGAGTTTGCCTCTTTCTGACTCATCTGCTGCCACCTGCTGTTCGCGGTCATCCCAACCAGCCGTCCAGGTGCTCGGGGTTCACCTCCACCAGGGTGACAGTAGCCAGTGTGTCCCAGTCCTCCAGAAAGTAGCAGCCACCATGAGGCATGTTGATACGCCTCACTGCCCAGTACAGCCCACGCCATGTGAGCAGGGGTCCTGCAAGTGTCTCGTCATTTTTCAGCCTCCTCTGGGCACTCAGGAGGAGCTGCTACCGTGTGTTCAGGGGCCCTGCTATTGGTGAGATTTCATTTTGTTGCACTACTCCAGGGGTGGGACCCTTGCTATCCCATGGAGCTGGGGGATCGTTTGCAGCAGCCGCAAGGAATGTGGCAGCACAGGAGATGCTGGCCTCGGAGCCTTGGCCTGCTGGAGCCCCATCATGCCCCGGGGAGCACTGCCTCTGTCCTGGATCAGGGCCGGCTTGCCAGGCTCAGCAGCCCAGTCCCAAACACTAACACTGCCTGTCGCACTCCTCTAGGGAACTCTCCGTGCTCCTAGGATGTGCTAGTCCGCGTCCCTGTCCCTGCCCGGTGTTGGTGGTTATTAGCTCACCTTGGCCCAGTGCTAGGACTTGCGCAGATGAGTATTGCCAGTTACCTCCAGGCCTGATACACAGCAGGCACTTGTGCCTCAGCCCGGGGCCTGCTGCCGGTTGTCTTTGCAGGGGAGTCTGACTTTGACAGCAGTGACAGTTCAGGGTGGGGATCTGTGGCCACGCCTGACCGCCACAGTGGACAGCGGTGCCCAGCAGTGCCACAGACTGCCAGCAGGCCGGAGCCCCCTCCCAGGGAGACTGAGCCTGGCAGAGGGAGTTAGGAAGCCATTTGCAGCTCCAGGGCGTTGTATGGGATTACACATACATACTGCATCCACAGCCCTCTCTCATTGTCAGTTGTGTTGAGAGGGCTGGTGTGTTGAATTCAGAACACCAAGAGGGTGACTTGCTGCCACCTGGGGTTGGCAGGTAGCTCCCTCGGCATCCACGCTCCCACTTTGGGGAAGTGAAACCCAAACCCATGGGGTGATTTTGACTAGCCCCACAAAGGAAGTAGAGTCACAAGACTTACTTCCTTACAGATCCCAGAAGTGTGGGGGCGCAGTGAGCTGGAGGAAGGGCGGTCCTCTGTTCCAGGTGGAGTGAGCCGGAGACAGAGCAGGGAACCAGCACCTAACACTTATAGGGTGCTTGGGACAAAGGTTGCTTAACTTTTTTGTCGGCTTCATTCTAAGTGATTATTTAAAAAGCTGTCGTGGGAAAAGCAAAGCATGAACTTGTGGCAGGAATCCTAAAGTCACATCCTTATCTAAATGTTGGACCTCTGGGTGGGTGTGAGTAGGGTTACCATACTTTGAAATGCCTTAGGAGCAACTCTGAAAAACAGATGCTCGTTCATCACACTCCACCCCGCCCCACTAAATTTGTGTTTCTTCCTCCTCCTGTCTGATCACACTGTCAGTGTCCCCAGTGGTGGCAGTCCTATCCTGGAGGCCTGTACCCTACCTTCCCCCACCCAACAGTGATGTTGCTGTGACCGCTGGCATGCAACGTTATGCCCCTGGTTTGTCTTCGGCCTTTAGCCAGTGAGAGATCGGGATTTCAGAAGAAAGAGAAGTTAGCACATGGAAAGGCTGCTGAGGGACTCTGAGGAATGTGCGTGGTGGGGCAGTCGGAAGGGAGGTGAATTCAGGGTGCCTTGAGCATTAAAGAGAGAAAGCGGTGGTCCCCACAGGCCCTACCCATTGAGAAGCGAGAGAGAAGACTTGCCTCCTCATTTGCCAACACATGTGTGTTTGAGATGAGAACTAAACTAAAGGAGACTCGAGAGAGCTGCCGACCATGATGATGATCGCTGCTTGATCAGGTCCTATCGAGCTGGAACACAGGCAAAGAAACCGTGTCACCCGCATCAAGAACCCAGTTTTGGTGACTTCTGTGAACTGCCTGTAATTTAGCCGAATGACTATCATTTTCGCCACTAAGTACATCCGATTTGTTTGTGTGGGTTCTACTTGATTACGGTGGTCGATTCTGTTCGTCAGCGGCATCTGTGCTGGGGCTCGTCAGTCTCACGTCGGGGCCTGCCCTTTCTCTGCAAGTTTCCTTTAGGTGAGTCTGGTCACACGAAAGCCTGGGTATTTGGTTATAAAAGACCACCAAACATTGTCAGGAGAACTGGCAGATGTGAGAAGATGGCACATTTTTCCCCAGCTTACCCTTTGTAGTGTAGACATTTGTATTTTAAAATACTTCTCTCTGGCATGCCTCTGTGCTTAGGAGCTGCTGGTCTTCCCGCCTACTTAGGAAGGAGGGAGGGATGGAAAGAGAGGCAGCTGTGAAGCCTTAGACTATGGAACAACGGGAGGGAGGGGAAGGGCTCTCTCCAAGAGGAGCTGAAGGTTTTGTATGTGGAATCAGGGCCACTCAGGCTCAGAGGACTTGAAGCGGGAACCTCATTTGTTGGTACGTATTTCATGAGCTGAAGAGTGAGACTTAACTTAGTTCTGTTCTTAGTTCTGTTTTTGATTGAGTTGATGAGAATGGCTTTCCATCCAGGATTCATTCCTATTTCAGTTGTGCTGAGAAGCTACTAGTAAAAACACCTCTGGGAATATGTTTGTTAATTCAGAGAGCGAATGTCTAGTAGGCTAGGAACATCTTAAAAGCCTATAGTTTTCCAGTTTTGTGTATCAAGGGGATACTGGGTAGGTGCTAAAAATATAAATTCATTGAGTGTGTTTGCAAATTCAAGAAAAGTGAGTAAAGTAGAGGAGAATAGTAACAGCTAGCATATGTTGAGTGTGTACCTTCGTGGCTGATGCTGCGCTTGATCCTTCACGGGCACTATTTTGTCTAGTGGCTGCAGCCATCCAGGGAGGCAGGTGGCCCCATCTGCTTTAACAGAGAAGGAGGCTGAGGCACAGAGAAGTTCCATAGTGTTCTCAGTGCACAGAAGGTAGGATTGGCGGCTCCCTGCCAATCTAACTGCGTAATTAACTCTTAGGTATTGTGCTCTCTTGCTGCCTATGTTGATTATGTTGAAACTAAAGTCATTTTAAAAGACTTGAATAAGTGGTAAAATTATAATAAGCTAATTTATAATGATATGGAGACATTTCCCAAAGAATAGTAAAATATTCACTGTAGTACTCAGAGCAAAAAATTTAAACCGTTTGATTTATCTTTGGCTGATTTAACCAAAGATAGTGGAGTGCTCGTATAATGCATCATCCAGATGAAAACCGGAAGTGGGTGATAGAAACAGTTACGTGGTGATAACAAGAATACACTACTGTGCTGGCAACTAAGCTACGCCGTCACCTACTGCCTCTTGTTTGTCTTGCTTCATATTAAAACAGTTCTTCACATGTTTGACCTTCTAGGGGGATTCCTCAATGTCAATGTAAGTGAAATCAGTTTTGATGAAATTCATCAGCTCTTCTCCAAGGATTTAGATATTGAGCCAGGAGGTCACTGGAGGCCTAAAGACTGTAAACCCAGATGGAAGGTGAGGTAAATTTTTTCATAAGTAATGTCATTGTTACTATGCGTCTGAGTGAGGAAAAGTGTGCTTGATATACAGTGAAATATATTTGTTTCTTGAAAATTTAAGACCTCAGAAGTTTTAATGTGTAGGTATTCACAGTTCAAGTATGATTTAGTAGTGTTACTTGTGAAGACGCTAAGCCTACCTGTGTGTTTATAGACTATGTGCTTGGGTGCCATCTCTTGGAGATCCTGCTAATAAATACCTCACTTGAGATTGGCTTGGAAAACAGATTTTATTTTTTTCTTGTTTTCCTCTTTCCTTCTCTGCCTTCTGCTGCTATCCCTAATGATTACCATCACCAAGTCCCGGAACCATGATTTCCTGTGGGTCTCATGTTGGGGTTCCTCAGAGCCCCCAAATCTTAAAGAGGTGGCTGAGAGGGCCCTGTGGGACACAAAAAGGAAAACTTTGGGTTCTTTACCTCGATTTCAGAAGGCAGAGCACATGCTTTTTATGTTTTTGACATGTCAGAGTTCTAATTAATGTTTTGTTTGAAAACTATCAGGGAGTGGGTCTGCCTCTGCTGCTTAACATAAATTGAAAACCGCGATTTAAATCAGATTTGCTCACAGTACTGTGCAGTTAGCTAGTGAGTACATTTTCCAGTCACGTGGTGTGTTTGAGTAGGAAGCAACGTTCATGTAATTCTAGTGAAAACTATGTATGATTAAATCAAACATTCTATCCTCAAGGATTGTGATAGAGCCTAAATTTGGGAAGACTTTTCAGTTCCTCTTTTCAGTATTAGTATTTTGCTAAAATATATGCCTTTTAATACACAAAATCACTGCTGAGAAGGAGAATTTAGATAAAAGCCTGCTGACTTAATTGGCCTTGAACGCTTTGTGTTTGGGGAAGTATGCTATTTATACCTGCATCCCTAACACGGAGCGTATTATCTTGTCTAAGGTAAGCCCTAAACTCGGTTTTACTGAAGTGAGGTTACAAGATAAATAAATGCCTTGTGACAAATTATTAAAGACATGTTTGGTTTGTTGCCTCAAGCAAGTTATAAAGCTGCTAATTTAAATGGGTTCCAGTAAAATTTGGGCCTGTCATTTATTTTATAGTTGTCTGGTCAGATTCTGTTAATAAGTGAATCTTCATGTTTCATGATTGATTTTTCTTACATTTGTGGGTAAAATAGGGCCTAACTTACACAATTCTACTTTTAAAAAATGTCCTGGGCGAATAAATTGTTTTTCTTACTTGGGTGATGAGTGTGTATATTGAATGCTAACGAGAGAAGAAAGCACAGTTGATCACAATAGTTGTGGGGTAGTGTGAAGTCAGTCCTCAGATATGTTTATGTGGGGTGCAGCGTACTGCTCAGGTGTGCATGGTATGGTGTGGGGAGATAGTTCGGGATTGAAAAAGTTAAGGATTCTTGTTCTTTCTTCATTGGTCTATATCAGACACTGGATTTAAGTTTTACGATTTGTTTTATTCTCATTTTCTGGGAGAAAAGTATATCACACACAGAAGCAGTTCCTGTTTAAAGGTTTAGTAGACTCCATATGAATGACTAGGTAACAATATTGGAAGTGGAATTCCTGGGAGTAAGCTAATTCAGGGATCTAAAAATAAGCTTATTTTATTAAGGGACTGTATGGTGATGCTGCTCTTATTTCAACTTGATGCAAACCCTTCTCAGAATACAGTTTCTAGTTCTGAGCTATGCAGCTAAAGGTAGGAGAGGAAATCTGGACATCATTCAGAGGTGACTTGAACTTGCCATATTTAAGGAATTAAGTAAGGACTGTCCCCCTCCTCTCTCTGCCCCCAACTTGTTTATATTCTCCTAATGTCCCATTATAATCTTAGAACAGAGCCAAATGAGAGGGAGAGAAAAAATTACTAGATTTATGTTACACAGGGAACACCAACTTGGTTCTCAATATTTGAGGTTCTTTTTCTTTAAAAGAAAAAATACCAAGTTCATTGGTGACCAGTTAATTGGAACTGAGGTCTTCTAAATCTAGTCATTTCAGCAATTCTCAGGTGTTGTTTGACACTAGAGGTTCAAGTGGACAATTCTCCGTTGGAGGCCTCATGGATTATTTCTAAAAGGGGGGTTGGAAGGGGAAGATGCTGATGCTTTTCTGAACATTAAAAGTGAATTATTCACCTGTGACATTGCCTTTCCATTCAGGGGTCAGGGGAGGTATGAACCATTTCCATCTAAAACCTAAAGGCTTAAAGGACCAGGCAGCTGCCCTCCCCTCTCCCCTCCCCTGCCACGCATGTCTGCTTAGAGGCACGGGGTACCATTTCTTGTCCCCGCTGGCTCAGAGATGGTCTTAGCCACCCCTGCAGAACCCCCCAGGGTGTTTGGTAAAAATAACGATTCTTGAACGTAGTGCTCAAATATTCTGATTCTTTTGGTGGGAAGGGACAAGAACCTGCCTTTTTTATCCAGTGCCTTCTGTTTGAGAAGCTCCTGTAGACCCTGGAAGTGGGGAGACTGAGGAAGAAGGAGTTGAAACACGCAGAGAATGAGAGCATAGGGACTTCTGCTGTGTTCCATCCTAGGCAGTGGCAGAGATGAGGGCCCCCTTGTTGGAGGCAGGTGTGAAGCCAGCTCACCCGGGGACACCATCGCTGCTGGTGTGCTCGAAGTTTGAAAGTAGGATGAGTACTTGGTGGGAAAATATATGTACTAAACACTTTTCTTGCTGATCTCCTCATGGTCAGAATAAGAGAAAATAAGCAAGCGAGAAAAATAGGTGCATACATTCAGTAAGATTAGTGGTTTAAAGTGAGCGCAAACTGAATGGGATAATTTTGCTTGAGTAAGAGGTGGTGCGGAGAGATTCATGAAGATGAAGTGTTATTTTGCAGAAGATAATGACCAGATGGTGTGTGCTCCACTGGAAATGCGTCAACAGGAGAGTGGCTCAAACAGCAAATTAGGGTACCCATAAGAAATGTCCTGAAGCAGAGGTCATTAAACCGTGAAATAGATTATTGCAGAACACTGCGATCTTCATTTTCTAAACAGTAAATTGTAAATTGTTGAGAATGTCATTCCACAGCCACAGAACAGACATGCCAAATGAATTTTTAAGGTACCGTTTAGCTTTATTTTAATAAAAACTTTCCTTTAGGCATATTCAAAATATTTGATAGCTTGTCTCATTAAAAAATGGACATTTATTTGCTATTAAGAGAACAGTTTAGCTTATTTTGTTGCCAAGACACTGGTAATTTCTTTTCTAATATTCTCAGTTTCTTTATAAGATTAAGAAAGAAAAACATCTCTTGATATTTTAAATGCTTCATTGAACAAGCGACTGTATTAGGGACTATGACTTTGCCTTTGTTTATTCTTATATGTTCAACTCATCACTCGGCATAATTACATTTAATTAATATGGACTTGGCAGCCATTTAATAGCTTCTTTCCTTAAAGATCTATAATTCTCCTTAACTGCTTTCATAGCCCATTTATATTATGTCCTATGCGGCTAACTTGTCGCCAGGTTCAAAATGAGGAAGGGCAAGCTTGATGCCTATTTCTGCAGAAGTTATCACACTGTTCACTTCACATAAGGCCAGTGGTAGGGGATCTGTTCTTGCCATGACTCCTCTCTCTCCTTTGACTTTCCGTAACAGTTTGCTCTCCTAAGAGTAAACCTAGGGGTCCCTACTAGCTTTGGGAGTTATATTGATTTGGAAATAGTGTGGCTGTGCCAGCAATGGCAGTGATTCCCACCAGCAGGTCCCCAGCCACTGGGGACTCTTAGAAGTGGGGAAGCTTTGCTCTAGCAGCCTAGCAGTTGAACTGCTCTAGCAGTTCAAGAGGTGCCTTATGAGAGCGCCAGATGGGTATGGGATCCACAGTGGGGCTGGCAGACACCAGAGCCTCTTGAGTTCCTACCACATACCAAATATAAAACAGTGTGAACATGAAGACAGTGGCGTCATAGCGGTGGTCGTGCCTTCCTGCTACCTCATCAGCATTAAGGGAAAATTAGGGGTGGTGTTTCTAGTTCAGGCATTCTCAGTTTTGGTAGACTATCTTTTTGGGCTTTTAAAAATAAAGCTATGTTAGTAATTGAAAAATTTCTCTTATGTATGATCCTGGTAATGTAAAATACACAAGTAAATGTTACTGTTTTTTTGTTGACTATATCTAATGTCACGTCCTGATTTTACAAATAGGATTAGGTCCTAAAGTTATGCCCTTTCAGTTATTTGCATTTATTCATTCACCAGTAAAAATTATTTGATAGAGATGAAATTTCAGGAAATTCCAGATTTACTATTCCTACAAGATTTTATGTTATAACCAGGTTAGGCTGTATTTCAAAATTGGAATATAGAGTGACACACTGATATTGTAATTAAGTATATTTTGACTGTTATGTTTTTTGAAAATCGAATGATTTGGGGATTTATAATCTATATAAAACATTTAATTTTAATTTGTATTCAAAAATTCACAATTACAATAAACCCAGCTTAGCTCAGAAATTGCTAAGAAAAGTAATGTTTAGAAAACATTTCATCTTTTTCAAGAGCAAAATCTAAATTGTAGGGCAACTTAGCTTGTATGACAAAGTTTAGATCCAGGAAATGGAGGATTTGAATAAGTGATGATTGATAATATTCATTTATTCTTATTTTATATCAATACATTTTGTTTTTTAGTCTTGATTTTCAGAGTCCCACTACCTTATTTTTTCCTATTAGAAGAAACTTTGATTTACTGAGAAACCATTTAATTTCCATATATGTGTTTGTTCTTTTGATTATGTAAAAAAAACCCACATTTCTTTGGCTGTTTATAAAGAATAAGTTTCTTTTCTGCTGTTTACATTACTTTTTCTGTTAAGCTTAACATTTTAATGTAAATTTATTATCAATATCATTTTAAACTCAGTATTATCTTACCAGTGAAATAAATGTAACATGTATCCAAAACTTAACTGTGCATTTTGATTAAGTGAAACCAATGTTAATGTAATTATGAAACTTCTATGATGTATCCCTTATATTTTTCAAATATAACTCTAGGCCAGAGAAGTCACATGTAGGATAGTAGATATTCAATTGGGATCTCCTTTAAATTCAGTTTAAAAACCATGGATTTATTATTTATGATCTACTTTAAAACCTAGAAGTCCCTTCCCCTGTCTCCTTCTATCCAGTTGGTCCTGTTAATTTACTTCTTAAATGTTCCAAAAATTCATGTACCTCTCTTCTCCTCCAGCCTCCACTCAGTTCTAGCTACCATTGCCCCTTGTCTTGACTGTTGCGTTAGTGTCCTAACTAGCTCCCTGAATCTATTTTGGGCTTTTCCAGTCTACTCTCCACAGTAATTTTTGCCATCCCCAAATGGGATTTTTTCACTTTTAATGAATCTTTCCAAGAATTTCCCATGGTATTGTTAGAATAAAGACCACAATCTAAGGAGTGGCCCTCAGAGCCCACTTCTACCTCTCCAGGTTCACAAGACCCTAAGTGGGCAAAGGCCATGTCTGTGTTTTCTCACTGTTGGATCTCTGGTGAGAAAATCCATCAAGGTAGGACTTTAAAATCTTCAGAAATTTTTACAGATCAGTTTTTATCTTTACCCCCAGGGTTTACTGCTCTATTTGTTTATATATGTGACTATTTTGTTTTTAAGGTGGCAGTTCTCATTCCTTTCCGTAATCGCCATGAACATCTTCCGATTTTTTTCTTGCATCTGATTCCAATGCTCCAGAAGCAGAGGCTGGAATTTGCCTTTTATGTCATTGAACAGGTGAGAATATTTTTCTTCCCTTTTTCTTTTAATTTTTAAAAAAAATTATTTATTTTTAGAGAGTGTAAATAGGGGGAGAGAGGCAGAGAGAGAGGGAGAGAGAGAATCTTAAGTGGGCTTCATGCTCAGCCACATGTGGGGCTCGATCTCATGACCCTGAGATCATGACCTGAGCCAAAATTGAGTCAGACGCTTAACTGACTGAGCCACATGGGCACTCCTAGGTGAGAATATTTTTCAAAATGATACCTAAGTATATTGGAACTTAATGAACTCTTAGATATGGTTGGATTAAAAATGTTCAGCTTCAAGTGAATCTTTTGTGTTTGGGTAAGCTCTCATTTGGGATTGAGCATGTTACATGTGCCACATTTTGTTAATCTGTTTATCAGTTGATGCACTCCTGTCATTTTTAATCATCATGTCTTACCTATTAAAGTGAAAGGTTTTTTGAATTTGTCTTCATATTATCAGCTCATTTTTTCTCTATATTTTTCATATTTCAGTATTCCATATATTACAGTTTCTGTCCATCTTATTTGAACCCTTTGAGGATATTTACCATACTTTTAGTTTTTTCCACTTCTGTCATTACCTAGTTTTATACTTTAAGTATTGTCTTGGATTTCTTTCTCATCTTTCCCCTCCCCCACCTCCCAAGTCCTAGGGCACTTGTTGAATTTTATCAGTTATTTCTACGTAGCATTTCTAAAGTGGTGCATTTTGTTTCTGTTTCAAATATATTGTAATTTGGGTACTTTTGGTTTTGACATTGATAATCTCAATTTATCTGGATATTCCTTCTTTTTACTCAGACTAAACCTGACTAAAAATGGATTTCCTTACTTATCAGTAGACAGAAAGTGACCTAGCTTTTACTATTAGATACTTCTGGGTGTGTGTGTGTGTGTGTGCATGTGTGTATAACATAGTTAAATTTTGTTCCTAAGATTATTATATATAATGTGTTATCCCAGCTTCTTTGTGGCTTATTCTAGATCTCCTTTTAGCTTTTTGCCTGTATTTCACCTCCTGGAAATACTTGGTATTTATTATAACTTACACTTCCCTGTATATAAATCACCCTTTTAAGGTGATTTGTTCCTGTGCAGTGATGCATATAGTGCCAGTGTACTTTCTAATGTGATAGCCTATATTATGAAAATTGATTTTTTTTACCTGAAACAAATCAAAATTTTTAGCTTCTTTTATGTTAGCCATAGTTAAAAAACCTCTAGGTCAGTGTTACCAACTGCTAGTTTCCTTTTTTGAAACTTCAGTCTCCTAACGTGTAGGGAAGTGAGATGTCTGCGTCTGTGTTTTTACCGTCCTCCACTCTACCAGCTGAGCTAAGAAGAGGGCCCCTTAAAAAAGGGCATGTTCTTCTGAGAGTCCAACACCACTGATTATTTGGTGTATGTGATGAAGCAAACTTTTCAAAGCAGCTAAGAACCATATTTTATAAACCTCTTAAAGCCTAAATCTCAGCCTTGATCAATATTAATTCAGGCCCATGTATTTGAAAGTGGGTGGTTTTGAGGTAGTAACATTTTTACCACATAAGAAGTTGAAGAGTGATTTTTCTGCTGGCCTGGTGCCCAGAAGGGCTGAGCAGTTGAAGAACAGCTTAGGACTCCTAGTGAAATACGGAAGAATGAACACATACCACTTCTCTTTTTCAAACTGGTAAAATGAGAGTGAAAGAAAAAAACTTAAAAAAAAGTTTTAAACCAGAAGGACAAAGAGATGGTCGTTGAGAGATTTCAACACATTTCTGGAAGTCAGGAAGCCTGATGGGGCGCTAACAGCTCCCATGATAGAGCAGAGCACGCTCAGACCCGCGAGCTGGCAGAGGGTGCTTGCGACAAGCAGAGTCGGTTTGGACCAAGCCCTGCGGATCTCGCCGCTGAAAGATGTCACAGGTGGACTGAATTACGGGGCTAAAGTAACAGGATTGTTTAAAAGTTTGATTACAAAACAGTCAAATTCCCAGTTCCTCATCTTTGCTTATGTTGCCAGGTGATTACTCCGTTGTGTCTTGTAAAAAATGAGAGTTGAAGTTTATCCTCTGGAGAAGGCACACCAGACAATGTCCTGACCCTGCTAGCCCAGCTCAGCTGGGGGGGGGGGGGGTGCTCAGGTGCTCAGGGCAGAGGGATTGAGTTTCCTGCCGACTCTAGGGACCCCTCAGACCTTTTCTCTGACAGTTTTTTTGAAGCTAGCAGTGAGGTATGAGTCCCCCCAAACCCCCTTCAGCTGAGGCAGGGCATGGGTAATATCTTTGTTAGAGAAACCGATTAGCCCCAGGGAAAAGATGCCTAATCTAATATTTAGAAATTTCCAAAGGAAGAGTCCAGCTCACCCTGTAAAGCCCTTTCCTTCGCTCAACAATGGGATACAGCAGTGAACACAAGTCTAGGCCCCTTGTTCTGGTGAGGAGAGATGGACAGTAAATAATTTGTGAACTGTCAGGAGGCGCAGAGAGAGCAGTGAGGGCAGGGAGATGTGCTCTTTTATATGGAGTGTTCAGGGAAGGCCTCTTGGAGGAAGTGGAGTGGGGGCCTCCTTGAGTCATGTGGTGGAAGGTGGATTCCAGGCAAGTGTGTGCTGTCTGTGCAGAGGTCATCTGGACAGCGCTGGAGCGATGGGTGGGGGACGTGTTAAGGAGGAAGTCCGAGAGGGCGCGAGAAGCAGATAATGGAGGGCGGATGGGCCAGGGGGAAGACCTGGATTATCATCCCTGAGGCTGGATGATGCTGGAAGGTTTTGAGTAATGACAGGATCTAACTGAGGCTTTGAAAAGATAACTGTGGTGAGAACAGGCAGAGGCGGCAAGGGCCAAGGCGAGGGCTGCAGCACTTTGCAGAAATCCAGGCAGGAGGAGACCTCGGCTCACGCTGCCGCTGTGGCCGAGGGGGAGGTGAGCTGTGGGGGGTTTGGCTGGCTACGTTGGGTTGAAAAGTAATATTATTGCTGACAAATCACCCATGCATCGTGAGCGTTGGAGAACTCTCAGCAGTGCCAGGGTTTGAACTTGAACAAGGGAGTTGCCATTTTCTGGGCTGTGAACATGTAGGACATGGGAGAGGAGTGGGGCTTTTGGTTTATTATTTTAGTCTGGTTTAAGGACTTGCTTGTGCACGTGTGTGTGTGTGTGTGTGTGTGTGTGTGTGTGTGTGTGTGGTGTATATGTTTGAGTCAAGACTGAGATGTCGCAGACCTTGTATAACTTCGTGGAGACTCCCCAGCTTTTTCGTGCCTCATTGTTAGGCACAAATGCTGAGGCTTCTCAGATTTTGCAGAAAGCTTGCACAAGAGGAGACAAAACCAATCCAACAGGAGGGAGTGTAGAGAATAGACACAATGAAGGAAACAGAGAAAATCTTAAAAGGATGACAAAAGCTCATAATCAATATCACAGAGAGTAAAGATAATGAATCTGCAAAAATAGGACACCATAAAGGAAGAATAGTCAGAATAAGGATGTTATTGTAAAAGAAAATGCCCTAACCAAAACAAAACTGAATAGAAGGACTGGAAGATAAACTTAAGAAAATAGCTCTTAAAATAGAATCAAAACATAAGAAATTAAGAAGATCCATCAGTACCAGTATGTCACAGGATAGCCGCTTCCAAGATAGCCTGCAAGGACTTTTGCCTCTGTAACCAGGAGCCTGTGTCATCTCTTCCCACAGTGAACATGGGCTGAGTCGCATGGGCAACCAGACTGGAAGAATGCAGCATGTGATTTCCAAGGGCAGGTCAGAAAGACCTGGCTGCTTCTGTCCTGGTCTCTTGGGTCCCTCACTGTCAGAGAAGCTAGCTACCAGGTCACAAGGACACTCAGGTAGCCCCGTGGCGGGGAAACCAGCTTGGCAGCAGCATCTTGCTGACTGTGTGAGCGAACCCCCTTGGAAGCGGATAGCAGTGGTCTCGCTATTCCGAGTTCTGGAAAAGCAGAGCACAAAAATCTAGGGGGAGGGAGGGAGGGGGAAATGACCAAAGAAATAATATAAGAAAGTTTCCCAGAAGGAAAGGCATGTCTTCGGATTGAAGGAACTCACATGTACATGTTAACAAAATATAGATCCAGTGTGAAGCATGTTATTTTGAAATTTTAGAATACAAATTAAAAAGAAGATTTCAAGAAGGTTCTGTAGGAAGAATTTCCAGTGATTATATCTCAGGATCGTGGGAACCTTCTCAGTAGTGCTGACAGCTAGAAGACTGTGGAACCAGGCCTTTATAATTCTAGGGGAGGGGCACCTGTTTGGCTCAGTGTGGGTTAAGCCAGCATCTGCCTTTGGCTCAAGTCATGATCCTGGGGTCCTGGAGTCAAGCCCTCTTTCTCTCTGCTTGCTGCTCCCCCTGCGTCTGTACTTTCACTCTCTCTCTCTCTCTGACAAATAAATAAAATTAAAAAAAAATAATTCTAGGGGAACATGATTTTTAACCTAGAAATTTCTACCCAGCCAAAATGTCAATTGGGTGTGAGGGTAGGCTGATGGCATTTTCAGGCATCATTGACTTTATGCACACACACACACACACACACACACACACACACACACACATCCCTTCCCACCCCATGAACCCCTACTTAGCAAACTGCTGAGAGATGTGTCTTAGCAAGTGGAGAAGGCCAAGTCAGGGACAGGAGACGGGGTGATGCTAGGGAACAAAGAAGACCTAGGATGATGGGTGCCCAGGGTCAATCCAGTCCAGACTGGAGCAAGAATCCAGGGTAGCAAACTTGCAATTGGGCTTGAGGGGGTAGAAAAGAACTTCACAGATGACTTGATGTGTTTGAATTACATCAGTTATTAGTAAGTAAAAGGTTATCTATTGATGGGTTTGTACAGAGTAATAATAGTTAGAAAACTAAGAAAAAAGAAGCTGGTTTATTAATCCCTTAATCCCAATTTGAAAAAAAAATAGCATCATAATTCACTTGGCACTCAAGAAATATGTGTATATATATGTATAAATAGATAGATACACACACACACACCAACACATTTTTTAAGAGCAAGAGAGGGAGAACATAAAATGAGAGTGAGAGGAAGAAGCAGACTCCCTGTTGAGCAGAGAGCCGGATGTGAGGCTCAATCCTAGGACCCTGAGATGATGACCTGAGCCGAAGGCAGACACCCAACCAAGCCACTCAGGTGTCCCTGCACTCAAGAAATATTTATGCAATCCTAATGATGTAAATTATGATATAAGTATATTGGGGAAATGGTTGGAGGGGTAGTGAGTATGGTGGTGTGAATCCTCAGGGACCATGATACCAGGTCAGTAGACAATGTCCAACATTAATGAAGCCAGGAAATGTCAGAAGTCTCATTACCTTGCAATATGGAGAGAAATACCAGAATAAACTAGTAGAGGAGGTACTAGTAGAGAAATGCTCTGCTTTTGCAAGGTAAAGATGGGTTAGACATAGAACTTCTTATTTTGATTATAAGCCATAATGTATTATGTCCACGTTTAATAAAAAACAACTTTTTAAAACCTTAAAGGAAAGGAGTTTGTCCACACTGATGTTAATGTGCCAGCAATGACACTGTGATTTATAACTCCCTTTCCTTTTTATTCTCCTTTTCATTGGTGAAGAAAGAAGCCGTGAAAAGTAAAATGGTTTCTGTTGCTTCAAGTTAGTGCAGGACTTGGGACTAAAAGTTGGTCATTTCTCACTGCTGCGCAGCCCTCCGGTGATGACTGTGCTGTGCATCTGTCTTCACCCTGTTTTGTTACCCAGTTTGGAAATGATCTTGAGAAATATTGCTAAGGTGTGGGTAATTGCTCTTGAATTTCCTTCAGATACAGAATGAGGCGACTTAATTGCCAGTGCACCTTCATATAATTTCCCTCATAAATAAAGGGAAGTGGATATTCTGTAGGAAGTTGGGTTCTCTGTAATAAGTTCCCATTTTCTTGTCCCTTAAAGTGCTCTTGGTCTGAACCCTAAGCAAGAATAATAAAAATAGGAAGTGTTTGTTGCCCATGCACTTTAATAGATTTTTGTTAATAATAAAGGAAAATAGTTATAATAAAGGAAATGGGGTTTTGTGTCATAGGTTTCACTTGCTTTTGTCTCTGAACATGTCTGTGTCTTCATTGTAAGCATTAAGAGCACAGAGTTAGCTCTTGCTGGCCCTGTTCCGTAAGCAGAGGCCTACTGTCTGTCCAGTCCCAATTAATTTCTTGCTTCTCTTAGCCTTGACACATGTGGAAAGCTTCACTAAAAAATACAACCAATATGATTTTTAATGGTTTATTTTTTCTCCTGGTTATAAATGATCTATATTCTGATCTATTTGAAGTTAAACAGAAATGTTCTGTAAATGCACTAGATAACAGTGTTTTCTTATATGTAACCAAAGTACAAAAGAATATAGTAAGTAAATCTAAACTGAAGTGTATTTGAAGATCCTGACATATTTATTTATTTTCTCGAGTTGGTTTGGATGTATTTACTATTATTTTTGACCATGATTCAACAAGTTAGAAAACCATAGAGAAAAGTCAGGTGACAGAGCCTGACTACATTTCTCTTTTCCTTTGTGAAGACTGGCACACAGCCTTTTAACCGTGCAATGCTCTTCAATGTGGGCTTCAAAGAGGCCATGAAAGACAGTGTCTGGGACTGCGTCATCTTCCACGATGTGGATCATCTACCCGAAAATGACCGAAACTATTACGGTTGTGGAGAAATGCCACGTCATTTTGCAGCGAAGCTGGATAAATACATGTATATGTGAGTAATATGCATTCCTCTTGAGAGCAGACAGCATACTTAGGAAATCGTGTCATCAAAGTGGTAGCTCTTTTAATGTGCCTGGATCTGAAATTTTGGGCTCAAAAGCCTGAGTATCTTTCACTCCACTTGGTCCTCACAGGGAGCCAGGATATGGTCACTTGCCCACCATCTAGGTGCTTCCTCATGGCCTCATGGCAGTGGTGTGCGTGTGGGTTGATGGGAAAGGGAACCTAGGTTCTCATTAAGCAAATGTAGATTTAACTTCTGGTTCCACACTTACCAGTGATAGGACTTGGTTAGTTCCTTCTGTCCCTGCATGTTGGTTTTCTTGTTTGTTAGAGTTGTAGAGTCTGTCCCTAGGGTAGGAGACCACACACATGGGGCCTGCCTTGCATAGGTGCATGTAGCATATGGTGGCTCCCCTCTTCTTCTTCTTCTTCATCTTCTTCTTCCTTCTTCCTTCTTCCTCCTCCTCCTTCTCCTTCTTCTTCTTTCGTCTCCTTCTTTATTCTTTCTT